>CAUHTR010003742.1:0-22153 GCA_959609185.1 Schmidtea polychroa | reverse complement strand
TTGAGAGAGATAAATGAGATATGTTAGGCATGCGTAAAGAGTCTCTTTCTCTAATCTTATTCAATTCTCGATAGTCTACTCACATTCTTATTGAACCGTCTTTCTTTACAAATACGACAAATAATGAGTTCCTTCGACTTTTACATCGTCTTATAACTAGCTTTTGTTAATTCTTTTATCATAACATCAATTTCTTTGCTCTAATGATTTGCTTGTCGCCTTTGGGAATTGCATTGTTTTTATATTATTATTATTATTATTATTATTATTATTATTATTATTATTATTATTATTATTATTATTATTATTATTATTATTATTATTATTATTATTATTATTATTATTATTATTATTATTATTATTAATGTATCAGTGGCAGAAGTGTCAAATGGATTTGACAATAAATTTATAATAATTGAAATATAATTATTTATTAATTTTATATTCTTTTCGTTTAGTTAATCATATATATTCATTTTGTTATTTACTGTTTCACGCGTCTTCAAATTTACATAAATTGCTTTTCAAAACCAACATGGTCACATAACTCATTAGCAGTTAGAGGTTAGAGGATATCATACATGAACTATAAACAAGCTGCTGTTATCTTTCTAGTAATCTGAAACCCAAAGCTATTTGGTTGACTAATGAGTTATTAATGAAGTAGAAGGGAAACATAAAAAAGATTCCTATCATATTTATGCAATGGAAGATTAATTTTAAGTACATTTGTTAATTTCTAATACGGATTACCAATGAAAATTTTTTGCTGCTATTTTGTAGCAATTCCAAATTGGTTACTGAAATTGACATTTATCTTGATTTGACTGTGACATGTGTTGATTTCTTTAATTCATTTAAAATTTTGGGAAAACATCCATCGTGACTTTTAGTTTTTATATTGTGACTGATAATTGAATAAATTTATAAAGAATTAACATCGAAGAATAATTTGAAATAATTAATTTTTAATGCAATGAAGAGCAATAAAAGGAAAAAAATTTAAATTAAATGTTAAATGTAAAACAAAATATTGACAAATAGTCTAAAAAATGAAATGAAATTAACAGAAGTTTTTGAACAATCATTGGCAAAATGGATAAAAGATTTTACTTATTATAAAATTTTGTTGAGAATTTGAATAAATTTTAAATTTGATTATAAAAACATACAAGTACACTGGAAAACTTTTGTAGAGATGTTCAAAAAAAGAAAGAAAACAATGATAAGTAGTAGCCTAAATCCTATTGTTATGTATTTAATTAATAATTACATATATTCGTTCTTTATGTGAAATTTGCAAAAAAATTAAAGAAGACACAAGATACTTGGCTTGTTGACCGACAGTACTCAATAAGCCCTAATTGCTCCAAATATTCGCACACTATGGATAAAATAGGAAAATGGAAAAAAATGAAGTAATATAAAAAATTATTTTAATTGGATATACTTAAAAAATATTTTAATTTATTTACACAATTATCTTTAGTAGAAGCATATAAAGTATGGAATTACTATTTTCATTAATATAATACCCTTTGAGCAACGAATGATGTTTGGTCGTATACATATGCCAAAATCTTAGAGCATTTGGACTATTTAAGAATAATTTAATTTACTGTTAGTAGCTGCTCTTTCATTTATCGAGAAAGCTCGTTTAGAATTATGTATTTATTCCATAAGAGGTAATATTCTAAAGATACCATCAATTTATAATTGTATTATTTATATAAATAATATCTTAAGTTTTCAACTGAAATTAGATTTATCTGAAAATTCCTTGTGATAATCACGAAGATAATATCAGTTTCAATTCTTATACTGCCGCGCCCGAGGTAATATCACTCTCTTGAGAAAAAAGCATGGTAAAACATGATTTGTGCCGAGAAATATTGGTTTGATGAAAATTGTTTGAGGAAAAACCCATTTTTTTAAAATACTTAATTAATGCTGTTATTAAAATTTGAGTTTTGTTTTAACTTATTTTATTAATCAACTGCCACCATCAAAAGGAACTTTTAGATATTCAATCATTGATGGATCAAACTAAGGATTTCAGGAATATTTTAAAAGTCCTAATGTAGGTTATTATTGATTATTATTCATTATAACTTCCTCTGAAGTATAATTCATTAATAATTATTTTCAGAAACGAAACAAGCAAAATTTCATAATCAACAAATCACCGAATGAATATCAAATTTCACATAATTCAATTCCATTATGCAAATAGAAATTGAGTCGAGGACATAACGGGGAAGGTAATTTTCCACTCGAGTGGTTGTTTTAATATTACGCATTATTTTAAACAATGACTATTTGTTGAAATCAGACAACCGTGACTTAAAGATTTAAAATGAGTAATATGGAAAAAAATACTTTGCAATAAAATGATTTAAAAATAAAATTCAAAATAAAATTTATTGATTTAATTTCTGCCAATTTTTATCTACTCATTTCTAAAAACATCACTTAAAAAATGAACCAATAGGAATTGAGAACGCATCAATATCATTCAATCGAAAAGTGATTGGATACTTTTTTACATAGATATTAGAATTTTTTAATGTTACTTAAAATTAAATAAAAAATGTATGAGAATACTTTGCCATTAACAGGCTATCTTTCTTCAATAAATTCTTGTCAGACAACTCAATTATTATCTTCCAGATCATTAGATTCCCAAGGTTCGCCTTCATTAAGCTACCCAAGTCCTACAACTAGCTATCAGTCATGTGTTTTAACTCCACATCAGGCTCAACTTTGTTTTTATTTTAATAAATTTAATCAAGAGCAAGTGATATCAAGAAAGAATGCTACTAATAAAGTTGTTAGAGAAATGCTAAAGATAGCTGATGATATTTTAAAAGAAGTGGAAAATCAAGAACCAAGGTTTATTAGCAGTTTAAAATATGATGGATCATCAAGTAATGGAATCTATGAAGGATTGAGAGTTTTAAGTCCAAATGATTTTGAAATTATTTTATTTTTAAATCAAATGGGAGTTTTCAATTTTGTTGATGATGGCAGTGTACCAGGATGTGGGGTTTTAAAATTGAGTGATGGAAGAAAACGATCCATGTCATTATGGGTTGAATTTATTACTGCATCAGGATATTTATCGGCGAGAAAAATTCGATCTCGGTTTCAGAGTTTAGTTGCCCAAGCAGTTGAAGCCAGCGGATATCGAGATGTTGTTCAATTAATTGCTGATTCCACAGAAGTTAAACTAAGAGTTCATGATCGATATACACTTCAAGTTACTCCAGCTTTCAGATGTAGTGGAATGTGGCCTCGTTCTGCGTCACATTGGCCTTTGGGTGGTCTTTCATGGCCTGGACACAATCTAGCTACAGATGTTAAGGCAGAAGGATTTAATCTTTTAAGTAGAGAAACTGCTTATATGAGAGATAAACCGGGATCAAGTTCAGCTGAAGGAGATGCTTGGTTATTAGATTTTTATGAAGCTGAAGAGCGTCTGCTTTCTAGTATTGGTAGAAGATGTTGTCTCAGTGTTCTAAAGACGTTTTGTGAACGTTGTTTAAATTCCTCTGGATCAAGTCCAGTCACCAATTATCACATGAAAACTCTATTATTGTACGAATGCGAAAAACATCCTTTAGATTCAGACTGGACAGATTCAAATTTACCAGACCGTATCAATGGAATTCTATTGCAACTAATTTGTTGCTTACAAAATAGACGATGTCCTCATTACTTTTTAACATCATTGGATTTATTTCGTGGAAAATTGCCTGCAATTTTGGATCAAGCAGCAAAACAAGTTTGGTCGTTACTTAGAGACCTGATTACAAGTCCAAGATCTTTAGAGAAACTGTAGAATTATTCTTTATTGTAATATTGCTTTCTATTGCTTGGAACAATTTGTATCTCACTTTTGTTAATTTTATTTAAGATTATTTTTCAGTGAGATTTTGATGCTGAATGGACGACATATTGGATCAAATGATGAACTATTGTACATGAATCGTGTAAAATTTTCATGATTGTTTTCAGATTATTTAGATATTATTTCACTGATATTTTCATTTTGTCTATCATTCAAACATTATTATTTATCATTTTATTTCATGATCCCCATGTATATTTTGTAATATCTGCTAATAAATATATAACAAATAATTTAGTTTTTTTGGCTTCTTACTATAAAATACTGTGTTTATACAAATTATAAATGAAACACACAAAAAATGAATTATTCTTACAATAAATTTGGAATGTAACCCAAAATAATAATAATAATAATAATAATAATAATAATAATAATAATAATAATAATAATAATAATAATAATAATAATAATAATAATAATAATAATATTATATTATTATTATTATTATTATTATTATTATTATTATTATTATTATTATTATTATTATTATTATATTAAAGAACTGATTCGCAGTAAAGTTTTTAATAAATACAATGTCAATTGAAAAGAAATCAGAAATGAAAATCGAAAGAAGTTTTTATAATAATAATAATAATAATAATAATAATAATAATAATAATAATAATAATAATAATAATAATAATTATTATTATGGGATAGCATTTTTAGGAAATTCAGTTGTTATATAAATATATAAAAAATTATATAAAAAATTGAAAAATTGAAAAATTGAAAAATAAAAAGAATGAATTTAAATTTAAAGAATACGCATTCAAGCGTAAAGAATTGCCTAACCAAAGTTGAATCACAAATGTTATCAAATAAGATGTCAACAAAATTGATTATGATCAGTGAAAATTTGTCTGATGACAATTGACATTTTTGTCATTATAAAATTATTGATTAATATTCGACATTTCAATTTTTTGACTGTTGGAATTCTGAAAATAAAAATGTAAAAAGTGATTTGGAGATTTATTTTGGAGATTTTTTCATTGATTTAATATTGTTAACGCATTCCACCGCCAGGTACGAGATAACTCGTTCATAACTCAGCTCATTGTTATAATGCAAACCTGGTGGTAAATGTGTTAATCTTATTATTGTAAATTTAATTTTCTTTAATCTAAGTAAAAAAAATTATTTTATGATTTGACAAATTTCTGTTATTAAAAATTTATTTTTAAATTTAGATATAATCAGAGCGTGTTATAGCCATAAAGGATCGCCCAGACCAATTATCGTCAGGGCTGGTCAGAGTCATTCGTGTAATGGTATGGTTTGTATAACCGTTCCCTGAAGTAAGTAATTACATGAAACCAGGGTGAATTAAATCTCGTGGGTCGGTCCTGGATATATTATCAATAACTACCATTTATATGCTTTACATAGTGTAATTGCGATTTACAAGCTTTCAGCCTCTATAATTTGATGATAGGGTATTCGAGAAGTATAATATTGTTCTTTTAGTGAATGAAATTTGGAATAGTTGAAATTCAATTATCAGGACTTTCAAATCCAACTTTACAAACGTATGTGCTTCCAAACAACGTCAATACCTTTTTACAAAATTATGATATATGTGGAAATTCGACAGAAGAGACATCGGTCATCCAGAAATCAACTGGCAGCGTATTCCTGTGCTTGTCACGAAGAGCAATATTATATTAAATTCCAATTATTTCAAGCTGTACTGCACGCACCTTAATCTTCTTCCAAAAACTGCATGCTAGTTGCAACGATAAAAATATCGCATGTGAATGGATTTTCAACCAAAGGTTAGCTCGAATATAGTTTACAATCTTTACAACAATATTCATTACATTTTTTAATTCATCATTTATCAGTTTTGAACAAAAGGATTGCTGGTGGATGAAACTTTTAAATCCTTATCTCAGCTTACCAATCAACCAACTTTCTGTCCTACCATTGATGGGGCACCATCTGTGGTAACAGAAACGACATTCGTATAAATGCCATTTCTTATTTAACACTTCTTCAGTGCCTTATATATATCATTGACTCGTATTGTATTTTTCAATGGAATCAGTGCCAACATTTCTTCTTTAAATTTATGTTCCATGTCAAAATATAAGTCGTTCTGTGTCAGTAATGTCACATGACTCATTTAATGCAAGGCTGAAACTGGATACTTTCTTCAAATCAAAGTTCAACTGCTCCGATATATCACTGGATATCATTTCAAAAAGTCTTGTTACAATTCGGTGAGATAGCGGAAGATTTAATATGTTTCTTTATCTCATCTTTGTTTAGCAAACAAAGAATCTGTAGTTTCTTGGAAACTTAGTTTCACAGTTTCACTCTCTGAAAACGTTTTCTGATTTTTAGCTAAAATCCAACTTATCTTTAAAGATGACCCTGTAGAACAGTCACTTGAGCTCATCAATCGGCGAAAACAATTTTTCTGGCAATCTAAATTCTTTTTAAGGGATACAACTTTGTCTTCTTTCACCTTCGTGTAAATTGGATAATGTTCGTTAAAATCTGGATTCATAGTGATGTGATGCTTCTGAACATTGGCATTTTACAAAACAGAGATAGATTCCTGACATATCAAAACACAGACTTATCATTTGACACTGTAAACACAAAGTCCAGTTCCCATGACTTGTTAAACGTACGGTTCTCTTCCCTAACTTTCGGTTTATTCCCTTCGCTGAATTTACTTGAGTAGGAAGTTAGTAGCTCCCCACAGCACGACCATCCGGTACCCCCCCCCNCATCCGGTACCCCCCCCCCGGCGGGGGGTTTGCTGCAGTAATTTTATTTCGCTTTTTAGTTACGTAACTGCTGCAGTGGGCTACACTTATTTTTTCTGTGATTTTCAATAGAAAAAAAGGGCCTATAGAAAAAGCTAGGATTTTTCTGACTATAGTGAGGGGGTCTCCTTGGTCCTGGGATTTTCAATACAAAATTCAACTATCACTAAAAACGCTATGGGGGTACCGGATGGTCGTGCTGCGGGGAGCTACTAACTTGTCATATTTTTTGTCATATGGTTGGTAAAAAGCAGTGTGCGTAAATGCGATGGCAAATAGCATTTAAATATGTGTAAGAATATGTACTTAAATTTGTGTTGGTATTGGTGTACTCAAAGGTTATAAAGAGTATAAAAGCAACATAAGTAAACAGAGTGAGGAAATTTAAATTATAGGAGTTTAATTATTTAACGTAAAGTAAGCAATGTGTTTATTAAATAGTCTCAAATCTCGGTTGAATTGTTTTCATAACTGGTTTATTAATTTACTAGTAATGAGTGCAACGCCACATACGTTGGAGATACTTTTCGTAATTTCAGTCTCGATTTTTTGAAAAATGTCCATTAAATTGATTGATCAATCAGGCGCGTATGCAGGATGAATCCATGGGGGGGGGTTTATATATATTATTTTTATATATTATTTTTATATATATATGGAGGGGGGGGGTTATTTATATATATATATATATATATATATATATATATATATATATATATATATATATATATATATATATATATATATATATATATATATATATATCGGCATTCGGAATATTTCTTAAATTGCTTTAAGTTTATATATTTATTAATTATAGTTTTTTGTATTGTTGTTGGAATCATGGGGGGGGGGTTAAACCCCCAGTAACCCACCCCCCTGCGTACGCGCATGTGATCAATATTGGTAAATAGGCAAAAAAAGAATATATGATTTTAAATATTTGTTAAATTTTTTTATTAATTATTGGGAACGAGTGATATGTGAAACGTTATTGATAAGGTAGTTGGATCCAAAAATTAATGTGCAAATCAATTGAACATTTGTGTTTTGAATGTTTTAAAATGTTTTGGGTGTTAAATTATGCGTATGTAAATTGATCTTGCTTTCAATTGTATTGAATTAGTTTCGAAAAATTTTTAATTTATCGATTGCTGATTAAAATTATTTTGGTTATTTAATTACATGATTTTAAAGTTAAAAGATTTTGTAAAAATAAGGTTAAATTTAAAAATAAATAATTTAATTAAATTAAAAATATTAGAGTAATTTTATTAATTTTGTAATTTGTTTAATTAATCAATATTATCTATAATGGCTTTACCATACATGACAATGACAGTGAGAATGTAGGAAAATATCGTAAAACGGATGTTAATGGAAAATTAATATTTTCTAAATAATTAAATATATAAAAATAAGATGTTACTGATTATATTAATTTAAATTACTATAAATAGATATTGTATTTAATTTTAATAAATTAATAAATAAATTTTAGTATGTTTTGAAAAACTCAACTTTCATATCTATTATTAAAAATTCATTTATTAGCAACCTCCTAACTTTCCCTCGTTGATTTTATCTTACCTAGACTGACCAGGTGAACTTCCAACCCAAAGGATTATTTGAGTCTCTAGACCTGTTCCTACCTCGGAGGTCTTCATTATAGAACAAAGTTTTTCCTGACCTTAAGTGCGACTTTGTACCAATGGGTTAGTCGTCGAAACACTACCGAATTAACGACCGATTTTCATACCTGCTATTTATACGATGTTTCAATTGCTTAGAGAGTCATATGAGCATCAAAAATATAGATAAAAAGAAAACGAAAATAAAGTAAACATTTATTATGTATTTATAACATTACCAACTAATTACTGTTATACAAAACACAACTTACTAATTCAGTCATATAATGTTTGGCAAAAATTTATCAATCATCACACAGTTAAACCAAAATTTGAAACCTGGATCTGACTGCGAGATTGAAAAAATGGTTTTCAGCGTTTTTTATACGAAATTTTAAGTTTGGGTGTTGACGTTTATGGGGAAAATGAAATGAAAAATCTAGGTACTAGAATGTGTTTACAGAATGATCATAAGCTTTCGTAAACCGCGATATGATCATTTCAAACAGACTAGGTACCCATGGTTGCGGCCATGTTGGAGTTGTGAGACTGCCGATAGGAGGTCT
Organism: Schmidtea polychroa; assembly: GCA_959609185.1. Taxonomy (NCBI): domain Eukaryota; kingdom Metazoa; phylum Platyhelminthes; order Tricladida; family Dugesiidae; genus Schmidtea; species Schmidtea polychroa. The sequence continues at coordinate 13,263 of CAUHTR010003742.1, read as the reverse complement.
TACGTAGATAATTATTATTTCTAAAATTATGGTCCTCGTATTTTCAGATATCGTTTTTTTCCGGAGTTGAAGTGAGTTGTTGGCGTAAGAGTCAGTATTGCGCATGGTTCATAATTATTATTAAATGTGAACTAAAAACACAAAACGAAACAAGATAAACAAAATCTATTATTTGTTAATTTAAAATTTAAATTTTCAGAGTTCTCGCCAATGGATTTTATTGAACGATAGTTCATTTGAAAGGTGTTGGAGAGTTGAGTATGATGGTCATACCATCGAAAGTGTATGATCAATCCTGAACCTCCAAACGGTCGAAAAACTTCGGATTATTACAAACCTTATAAATATATATATATATATATATATATATATATATATATATATATATATATATATATATATATATATATATATATATATATATATATATATATATATATATATATATAAGGCAATTCGAAGATGAATATGATGATCATACCCTCGAAGGGTCCAAGATTAAAATTTTTAAAACCTTATAATATGTGTATCAATCAAAAGGTAATTGATATACGAGTATGATGGTAATACCCTTGAAGGTCATATCCTAAAAGTTTCGAATTTTTAAATCTTAATTGAGATAGATTTTCACCCTTTATTAATCTGTCATATAGTTCAATGGTTAATTCTATTTCAATGAAGATTCTTACCACCTGAGAATAATTTTATCAGTTTTCTTCATTTATTCTAATAAGGTGTTCACAGGGAAATTTAATGCGTAAAAACAAATTAATTAAAATTAATTAATTGGTAATGGAAAGCCAGAGCCCATGGGAAACCCGATACGCAGTGAGACCCGAGCAATAAGATAAAATAGGGAATATTTTGAGCCCTAATCGAGGTTAAACAAATTAAAACAGTAGAGAAACCTTCAAATATTGATTTAGGATTACCGGGGAAATAATTAAGTGCAATTCTCTAAATAATTGGCCTCCCAGAAACCGTATAAAAAGAGAGTTCAGAAATGAGCAAGAGACCATTTGGTCGAAGAGAATAAGAGAGAAGAGAATCAGAAATCCGGCGATCAGTAATCGAAAGAAAAAATCTAGTAATTTAAAAAAGGTAAGACTCGTACAAGAAAAGGTGATTGCTCCTTGGGTTCTCTACCTTATCGAGTGGAAAATTATCAGGAGAGAAAGGTGCAAATAGTGACAAAGTGTAATTCTGATAAATATCGAATAAAATTATTCTGTGTTGGGTTTCGAGTTATTTGGTTGAATAAGAACACGGGGAGTCAGAGAGAGAACCGACTTTCAAATAAAATCCAAACAAATTTATTATAGAAATAATTAGTAATTTCTGGAACTATTTATTATTTTGTTTGTCAGAAATGAATTTTTTGAGGATCATAAGAAATCCAGTTTTTATGTATAAATAAGGCTGATGTCGAATATATTTTTACTTATGCTATCCTGCAATATGACAAAAATTCACGTAATCATGACTTAAATTATCCAAACTGGGAATACGATCCCAAGATGAATTCAATGGATATAAATTATAGTTCCACAAAACTACGAAATTAGTGTCATTTCAATCTAAATTGATATTTTTAGATCATAAAAAATAGTGGCATTTTGGGAAGAGGTATCTTTGAAGTACAGTTATAGAGAGTTGCTGATTCCCAAAAGCCTAACAGATGGAACAACTGAAATTTGTATTGGATTGAATATGGAAAAATAGTTTTACGTAAGTGTATTCCTATAGATTTCATACATCTGTTTTAAAGAATTTTGAGTGTACTTGTTATTACTGAAATGATTGTTATTTTTCGATTCTTATACAAATCTGCTTGTATTAATTCTGGATTCATGATAAAAATGTATGAAATTTCAGCGATTATTTGCCATATACGTTTTTTGTCCAAAATATAAACAGGTGAGATATTCTCAGACTTTCAACTTATTTAATCCAACCTCAATTTTGTATGGAGCTATTCTTATAACTTTTCTGAAAATATTAAGAACATAGACAAATGGTACATAATATGACTTTTATACTATAATTTCAATTAGACATTTTCCTTATTCAAAAAATTGAACATATTTATTTTAACAGACAAAAAATGAATGTCCTGGTAAACAGATATATGCCATTAATAGGGATTCTGAATTTATTTATACATCTTAATGAATAACTCATTAGTTCAATTAGGATGACGCTGAAAATTCACGGTAGGTCTAAATATGATAAAATTATTTAAAAGCTGTTTTCTAATATTTTTTTCTAAATTTTATTGAATTGCTTATTTAACTTGACATATTTTTCAATTTGAAATCACTGTTTATTATTATTATTATTATTATTATTATTATTATTATTATTATTATTATTATTATTATTATTATTATTATTATTATTATTAATAATAATATTATTATTATTATTAATATTATTATCAATATTATTATTAATATTAATATTATTATCAATATTATTATTAATATTATTATTAATATTAATATTATTATCAATATTATTATTAATATTATTATTAATATTATTATTAATATTATTATTAATATTATTATTAATATTATTATCAATATCATTATTAACTTTCAAAATTTTTATTTCTGTTTTAAACATAAAGTTAAAATATTTATGAAAAATAATCATGAAAAGTGATTAAAAGGTGAACTGATCCTTTAATGATTAATTATTTAAAGTGTTGAGTATTTATGTAAGTCGATATCAATGTCTGACTCTTAGATGTCCTTTTATTGAGCAAGGCGAAAAAACCAAACACAATAATATTTATTCGAAATTACCACAATCGACTTTTATTATTCACACACTTTAATACAACAAATTCACTTTGCATCACTTCTAGTAACACATTTTCTTCGGCATAATTTTTAATATCACTTTTAGTCTGGTGATGGGATATGTCTTCCAAAGTGAGATCTCCTTTTCTGTTACACTAAGGCTCAACTTGATTTGACTATTACTAAGTTTAAAATCGCTTCCAATTAACGGATAACTCCAAATAGTATGAGTCATATTATTTAATAATATGACCAAAAAATAAAAATTCCTTACATGGTTAAGTAAATTAGTCATACTATTTGAATTTAAAGAAATATAAAAAATATAATTGCATTTTTAATCATTCATCAGCTAGATCAAATACATCTGGTTCAAAATCGTACTCATTCTGAGTTGGTGTTGAATCTTCAAATATCGAATTAATAAATTCACCATAAATATCATGTTTAGATATATGCCAATCCTCGAAATTCTCCGAAAACCCAGCTGATTGAATAGAGTTTTTTATGTTTTGGATAGACATAGAGCTCCAAGCATTACTAATCCAAAGATTCACAAGGCCTTGGGATTTCCACGTCTTGTGTATTCTATTTCCTCGAAGTTTTTCCAAATATTAATAAAACTGGAAATTCTGTCTTTAAATTCTTTAAAAATTCCAATATCTTCTGCTTGTATCTTCCGCCGGGTATTACCACAAGTTAAATATTTCTTTTTCTGCAGTGCTCTTTTACACGTTCTGAAATATGAGCACGGCAAGAATCCCATACAATACATTTTCCTTGACTAGCATCAAACATTGGAAACATTAAATTTATCCATGCGATTATTAAATCTTGATTTACCCATGTTTTTTCTTGTGTAACGCTCTAAATATTTTTGAGTGAATTAATATTTGCAAAAGAATTTTAAAAAATCATTAAATATTAATGGTCATACTATTTATTAGTATGACTTTTTATAAAAAAGAAATGATCAAGTTATTAGGAATAGTCATATTATATGGAGTTATCCGTTACTTTAGAATTTACCAAGCTTCTTTATTCGACCAACTGGTAATTCTGTTGACTTGGTTGCTTTTTCTATACTCATCCTATTATTAAATTCTTTCCCAATCAAATTGATCTTGTCATTTTGGGCTTAATCCGTTCTTCCCCTTGCTTACCTAATTTGTTTTCAATTTGGAGCTTTTAGGTTTTTGGACAATTCATTTATTTTTATGATAATTTTGCCTAATTTAATTTACAGTCGAACTCTTTTCTTTCGTATTTTCCCCATTCATCAACTTCGCTCGGCGTAATTGAATAATTGTGTTGATCACTCGGATTTTCCATTGGCTTCCATAGTTTTGATTATATCTATTTTATTATATCTGAACTCATCTCATTGTTTAGCATCCGGCTATATCAGTTACCACATCGATATTTTTTTTGTATTATTGTGAGTTTGATGTTTTTTTATTGATTTTCACTTTATTTTTGTGCCTATTATATCGAACCCCAACAAAATTTAAAATTTCTAATTCTTTTCCTTATATTTTTAATAATTATTAGCATAATTTATTTGAATAATATCTAACACTTCACTTTACCTAACAGAGCCTTCAAATCTAGTTCTTTTTGGGTCCATGAAAATAATGTCAATTTGAGAGCTATTTTAAGACTAAAATTGTTGCTGTAATGGGGAAGTGTATTATATATATTTTCGCTTAAAATTTTGTTTCTCCTCATTGTCTTTAAAATCGTTTTTTGGCAACTTTTTAAAACAATTGAAAATGCTGTACCGAAGAATTATATTTTTTGTTCCTTCGAAAAAAAAGCATTTTTATTTTAATATTATAATGAAGTGCCACTCAAATATTTGTTTCACGATATATTTCGACAGTTTTCCTTAATCAAGTAGGAAATTATAACTATAGAAATTATAGATCTTTGAAAAAATTTATTAATTGTTATAATTATATTAATTATATCAAATTTTTTAATAGAAATATTTCATTATTTAAAAAATTATAATTCAAATAATATATTATTTTTAAAATTTTAACAATCAAATATAAAATTTTAAAATATTGGAATTTAATCTAATAATTTAATAATTATTTAATTTAACAACAACAATCCATACATTTAATATACAAAAAAATTATTTAAAAACATTTAAAACACAAGTATTCACTGCATTCTGTACATTAATTTTCGGATTCAATTATCAATAACGCTTCACAAAATTACGTTCCCAACAATTATTGAAAATTTTTAATAAAATTTTAAAATCAGACATACAGAAATTATAGCCCATATTGTGCTCACTAATATTGATGAATGCCTTCGGTCTATAATGCTCTGGAGCTCGAATATAGAGATGACGGGAAGTCTCTCCAATGTATGTGGCATTACACCCATTACATGTAAACTGATAAACGAGATCAGAACACAATCCAACCGGAGTTTTAGACTTATTAATAAATTTATTGAGTGCTTTACATGAATTTGACACAATCCTATAGTTTAAATTTCTTAACTGCTTTCTTATCTCCAATTCATATATCAACAAAAATTTGGGCTCATCGTCTTTACACACGCTATTTAATTTATTTAACTCATCAAACTCACACACACCAAAAAAATCACACCCTGATTTTTCAAACATGGATCCTTAGGATTTTTAATAAATTTATCAACAATCTCTTTTACCATAATTAATGAAAAGGATTTTGAAAACTCTTTCTTCATTAACAATTCAACCAATTTATCATCCACTTTTTATTGAATTTTTAAAAGTAGAAGACAAAGAACATGAACGATAACCCCTTTGCCATATTTCTCTTAAACTTGAATTCAGAAAAACTTTCGGACAAAGTATAGAGACCAGCATCAATTGGATTCCTATAAATTTCTGTTTCATAGTGTTTCTCTTAGTGTTATATTAACAGATCCAAGATAGCAAGTGGTTATTTTTTCTCCGTTTCACACATGAATACAATGTTTTTATGTAGACCAGTGGTCTTCAAACTTCAAAAGCTCGCGGAACCCTTATGTGAAATGATGCGTTACAATATAGATTTTATTTAAGTTTTTTTATGAGAAATAAAAAATTTTTATTGATGTTTTTTTGGTGAGAAATGAAGCAATTTCTTTTAAATTATTGATTTTTTTTGGAACCCTAGGGTTCCGCGGAACACAGTTTGAAGATCACTGATTCATATAATGCATAAACCACTCATTATGCCTCTGATTTTCAAATATAGGAAAAATATCATCCACATACCTTTTATAAAAGTAAAAAATGCAATTTGGAAAAATGCACTTTGCTTATCTAAACTTGCCAAAAAAATTGAAGCCATCGTTGATGCTAAAGGATAACCCATGGCAACTCCATCTATTTGTTGATACCATTCATTATTGAAAAGAAAACCGATTTTTGAAGTAGTAAATTCAAGAAGTTCACGAAATGTCCTACCATCCAAAATATGGTGTTCAGAGATGTTTTCATTCCATTACAAGCAATATAATTCAATTCTTTCAACCAATGGTACATTAGTAAACAGACTACAAACATCAAACGAAACCATAATTTCATCCACACTTTGTCTATCATATTGTGCAATCCTGGAAACAAATTCAAAACTATCTTTACATTCAAACACTGATCGTATTAATGGTTTTAATAATCCATCCAAAATTTTTTTATAACAATTACAATTTATGATGAATAGATAATAATAGATTATAACAAACAAATGCATCAAAAAACTTTTTGTTTTATCCAAAATGCCCATTTTCATTTTTGATTCTATAAAAAAAACGTTCAAAAATCTGATACTGCTCCAATACTATTTCAAATGACACTTTGTTTTTTATTTCCTTTTTAATTTTAATTTTCTAACGTTATCATTTTCCTTTTTTACTTCTCGCTAAGGTTTATATTTTTTCGTAGAATAAAAAATTTTAAAATCTTTCTTTATATTAGAAACACCCTTATAAGAACGGATGATTAATTTTGCATTTTGCATTTTCTCTTTCTACCCTAATTTCTTAATGAGGTTTTTATAGGTCTTATGCATTGGGTCTCTTATGTTTTGTGGATTATGTAGGATGTCTATCCCATTATAGTTTTCAGTCTCTTTGTATGGGATTAGCATTCAGTATCTCTCCCTTTCTACACTGCTATTTTCCATATTCTGAATTTAGGCGATCATGTGGCAGAAAAGGTATCGTAATTGAGATTTATATTAGTGGTTATCTTCTAAAATTTTATCCATCACTGTCATTGAATAATATATTAAGCAATAAAAATTAAAAATTTCATTGATAACATTTTTGGGATAAATAACCATGATAATGTTATCAAATGTTACAACTATAAAAAAAGTATAAATTATTTACGTTTCTGAATATAGTAAATAAAAGTGTTGGCAAAATTGCGGTACATCGAATAAAAAAGCTATAAATTAGCTATTGTGATAGGGAAAGAGAGAAATGTAAAAAATGAAGTCACATTTCGTCAACTGACAGAAAGAATCACCTGAATAAATATTTAGAAGAATGTATCCACTAAATGTAGGAAATTTTCTTCAACTTAATTTCGGACAATATATCAACTAAAACTGGCTAAAAGCAAAAATAAAATCGCTAATTCAAATGAAACATTCAATGAAACTGACAATTGATGAATGACGGATCAAAGTTGCGAATGTCACTTTTCAATTATAACAGAGGTAGATGTAGTTACATCAACCTATAGCCGGATAGTAGCACTAATGTGTCTTGTCCCCTCAGGACTTAAACTCTAATGGACTAGCAGCAATTTAGATAATTAGGCAGTGGTCTTCTTGTTGAACAAGGTTAGTCCAGCACGACATGAATAGAATTTGTACTCTAATTGATATTTACGACTCAATGGCGTGAGCTTGCTCATTACTCCTGGGTTGTATCAGTGTCGTTTACTTTGCCATGACAGGATACGGTGATATAAATCAACTACATCTGATTACATGGATTTTTTTTCTATAAAGCTTTTAACAGATTTAGATTAATTTCAAAAGTATTCTTAGAATTAAAATTATTTCAATTTTTTTTTGTTTTTACATATAAATATTAAAAAAATATTTTTATTTTTAAAATTTTATTTTAATAATGTTTGCTTATCCAATGGCAGAGTAAATTTAAATGAAATTAAAATTTAAAATAATTTTTAAAATATTTAAAATTATAATAGCTTACACCTGATCACATGGATATTGTTTTTGCAAAGCTTTTAAACAGGTTTAAATTAATTTTTTTTTAAATTAACAATTTTTACTTTTTCAATGATAAAGTAAATTAAATGAAATTTTAAATTGAAATTATTTTTTGAATATTTTTTTTAATTAAAATTTAATTTTCAGCTGGATTAATATAATGGATTACGTAACCGGTAAAAATGATTCCCATTAAATTAAAGATATATTTCACCGTTAGATAAATAAATAAATTGATACAAACATTTCATAACAAGAAATGCCGACAGTGCTACTGCATAAATAAACGCGCTTTAAAGAGTGTAAGTCGCACGCATACACTCACACACACGCGTTATAAATGCACATTTAATTATATTATAATATTAATTAATTGTAATTTTAATTGATAAAATAATTAAATAGTTGTATATTTATTACAATGTTCAAAAGAGAACGATATAATTTCCATAATGAATCAAAATTCCAAGCCTTTATCGGTATATTTATCATAGTGTCAATTATTCTTATAATGATAATACCTTCATTTTTTACCAAACGGAATAATTTAACAGATTTGGATTTCCTAGCGGAAAATTATTCGATAAGCCTCTCGAAAGTGCAATTATTGTCAATTAATAACGGTGAGAAAATTTCAATGAATTACAAATTTAAAAATTCAATAATTGCGCAACCAAATACTACTGACAAATCCAAATCAATTATCTATGTCTTATCAAAATTGGAAAATTTCAAAGTCCGCTCTATGATTCGAAAGACTTGGGGATCTAACAAAAACGGTTTCATTGTCATATTTGTAAGTTTTCTCAACCAAAAACAACCAATTTTTCATTCCCAGAATTCAATATGAACAACAAATTCATTCTGACTTACTTTTTATCGGTTTTCAAAACACGACTTCTATGATTATATCAGTGTTTTTTCATTTTTCTAGAACTGAAATTCAACGGGGAAAAGTTCTTATTCTCATTAGAGAAAATTTAATTTTGAAACCGGAAAAATTGCGTGCTTTCATTTCAAATATTGAGTCTGATGACTTTATCGGCGGGGAAATTATTTCTAAGAGTATTTCAAATATGGAGAATTTCATCATGGGCAAATCAAGATTTGATCCTTTGAAACGTCAATTGAATCCTTCGTATCTCTCGAGCAACCTTATGATCTTGTCTTCTTCAACTGTAATGAAAATATTGAAAGTGTTTCATTTTGTAAAAATTACAGATTCTTCGGAATTATATATTAGCATAATAGCTACCAAATTAAAATTACCATTAGTAAACCTTAATAAATTCTTAAAATCAAAATTTCATAGGACTTCAAAGGAAATGTTTGGATTTCCTCTCACTTCGATAAATGGTACTTGGAATTATAAACAATTTTCTAATAATGAGTAAAATTGTTTGAATCGTTGTTATTTTTAAACAAACAATTGACTTTATTAAGCTTTTCACTGAAGATGTTTTCAACCAGTATGTTATTAAAAATGTATTTAATTCTTTCATATTTTTATTTTAATTGATATTGTAAGAAGAAAAAAATTAATTCTTATGTTAAAACATTAATAATGTAAAACCATGTTTAAGTACGGTACACCTAGATGAAGGGTTGAAGAGACGATTGGAATATGAAGCAGAATACATTTAATAATATTGTAAAATTGTAATTTATAATTCAATAAAGTTTCCATTTTTATTTTTAATTTGTTTAAATTGAAATTCAAACTATTTAAAACAAAAACCAAATCAAAGAATACTTTTAAATGAGATTTTATACATCTTATAGATTTAGAACGTATTCGATTTCTATGAATCTCGCTTTGAATTAGGTATATTTTTTATTAAATACATTTATTTCTTGAACATCAAATTCATAATACATTAAATCAAAACCATAACCATATTCACCAATCACCTTCAATCTAAGCATCCCTAGACAGAAGCACTCACAGAACATTTTTCAGCTAGGGTCATAATATCAATTTTATCTATAAATAATTAGATACAACCTATTTTCTTAACTACAAACTGTTTTTACATTTTAAGTTCCTCAGAAATCCGTGTAAAAAATATTGTTTTACGTTTCCTATAGTAAAATGGGAGATACATTCTATATCATCCAAAAACCGCGTAAGATGAAATAAAGAAATATATTGAGTTCGAGAATCCGCGTAAAATAGCGATATAAACTGTAAAAGCTCAGATATACATATGTACATTTTATCAGATCCTTTTACTTTATTATTTTCGGGGATAGTTGAAGGTGGGCTCCCTTTTACTAGAATAGAAGGGGCAGCTCTACATCTGCTGCCAGTGCGTGCTTAGAATACCATCATCCACGAGATCCTGAAACTGCAACCTTGTAGCTTTGGTTTCGCGGAACCGCAGAAATTAATTCTCATAGTTAAAATCAATTCAGATCAAAGTATTATTGCTATTTCGATTTGCATTGTGTTGTTGTCATAAACAATCATTATATTGTATTGCCGAATCAATAATTCTTAATCGGCACTTTTCAATCATAAATAAAAATTCGTCACTACTCGCGTTTTATTTGACTTTCTGGTATCGACTTTACCTGTCTGTTGCTGTTATAGAAGAATTGGCGTTATTTTCCACGTTGTTGACTGATTCAGGATTGATATTCAAGTTCAACTGGAATGTTAATCTTGTCAGGTAAATGCCTTTATAACAAAGATTTTAACTTATGTCGAGAGCCGACGACTTCGCTTCTAAACAGATTCGTTGAACTAGAGACTTACTCAGTATTCACCATGAAAATTTGAACCTATCGAGTACTAAGATTATATTGGGATATTGGGTTGGTGATAATATTTGTAAAGTTAAAATTCCTACTCTGACTCCAAGCGTGTCTTTGACTGACCCACAAATAATACTTAACAACATAAATCTTTATTGATAAACACAAATAATTTTCACTTTACACTGACAATCAATTCAAAACTCTGCTCGGTGACTATACAATGCTTATTGCAACACTCAATGAGGAATAGCACTTGTGTATAACACCAGATCGAAAAATCACTAACAACTGATTGTTTTATCGACTGGGACTTTGAGTTGGTTATTTTCTTCGACCTTCGATAACTTTCTTCAAATATTCAAATAACGTCTTTTCGTTTATTTCTCAACCAATTCTTTTCTGAAAATCTTCTCCAACAATTATCCTTTAACAATTATTCTCTAACAAATCGTTTTCCAGTAAATACTCGTCTCAATGACTTCTGTAAATTTCTTCACAATTTCTACGTTAATTTTATCGTTACCTTTGGTGTCTTTTCCGTATACTCTTGCCTCGTTTTCCGTTCGTTTTCGTCTAAATTTTGTCTAAATTTAATTCTGGTTTTTGTCTCTCTTTCTCGGTCAACAGTTTCTCTTTATATAGGTCGTTCCATTTGTGACAATAGAGATAATCTAATGTTTCCCGCTTCTCTTACTCGCGCATTTCCTGACTGTTCCCATTTTATCTTTGACAGATGTCGAGATTTGTTTTGCTTTTTCCATTTTTTTGTTAGGTCGACTTCTCCTGGCAATTCCGCAATCTCTGACAAGCTGTCACGATATTCCTTTTCCTCTTGTTCTGTTTTTGGAATTTGAAATTTCTTTTCTCCTTTGTTTTGCTTTCTTGTTCTTTTTCTTTTGTTTGGTTTCTTTTTCTTATTTTCCATTTTTGTACTTTCGTTTCCTTTTCTAAGTTCCCCTAGGTCGTCCAGTTTGTCATGACGATCTTCCCCCCAAGTAATTTTTATTTATTTATTCATAACTTTTTTATTTAGGTATCCTCAATAATTAATATGCTATTTTTTAGTAGTGTGCCTGATTTTATTACTAACGTACTGTGCGTTGAAGATATTTGCCTCCGTTTTTTCACTTAGTGTATGCTTGAATTTATTGTGGCAAGATTTAGACCTGTGCTTACTCTAACCTGACTGAAAAACGTCTTATTGACTGGTCGTTGCTGCCTAGATAAAGACTAAGACTATATACATATAATATAAATTATTTAAGTAATTTATTAAAAAGACTATAAATCAGTAATATATCGATGTTTTTAGATATTCACGAATTTTCGGCACTGTCTTTGAATGTTATTTATATCACTTTTATCTTTCGTGGTTTGCCGTGCCCTTCGTCTTTTTCATCAACTTATGTAGAGTGACTTCCTCGTGAACTCACCAACGCCCACCAATAATTAGTTATATATAATTTTATATTTATTAATTGAACGATATCAGTTTTCATAATGAATCAAAATTCAAAGCCTTTATCGGTATAATTATCAGTATATATTTACTTTCCTACTGTTATCAAAAATACTAATGTTCAAATTGTTTTGCCCCATAGAGTTCAACAAAGTGAACGCCTAATGTGTCTGTAATTAAGTTCTCAGACGCCCCGAAGAAGCTTACCATTTAAGTTTACATTGGCTTTGGAGCTGCACGATTTACGTGTCGCGTGCATGGAAATGCGACACGAGAGCACACCAAAAGACAACTTATTCAGTTTGTTAGAGTGTTCCGCTCTTCACTCGGCACAGGAGTCTGAAACATGTATAAATTTCTTGAGTTTCACAGATATCAATGACGTCTTATGCATTTCATTTATTCTGCAGTGATATCTAAAATATAGTTGTTCTGAAAGGTGTACAGATTCGAGTTTTTTACCAGAACATCAATTATCTCTCCAGACAAAAATAATTTGAGGACTTAAACGGGCACTTTCTATTACTTCCCTCTTCGTTGATTACATTCTGAAAGACACTTTCACTTGCTATTACCTTTAAATACTTCTTTTTTCATGTTTGTGTTGGTTTCATAAATTTCTTAGGCACGGGTTCACTTTCTTCGTCCTTACAATTGTCTGATTGTGATTTTTCTACATAAATTTCTGTATCTATCACTGAAATTGAACGTGGCAGATTGTCTAGAGTAATATCATCCTCATCGCCTGAATCTTTATCAGACTTGTAATCGGTGGCATTTCAAGGTAAAGAATAATAATGGTTATTAGATATCTACTGTCTCCAGCAATGCTGATTGCATCTGTTAGATGATCAAGATAGGCTTATAGATATGTTTGTCCTAACAAGCGATTATAGGACTGAGCCGAAGAGATTTAGAGTCAATATTTACAGTGAAAAGCCAGCGCAGAATTAGTTCCCACATTCTTACCAAAACTCCTAAACAATCCAATTCAGTA
>CAUHTR010003741.1:0-17554 GCA_959609185.1 Schmidtea polychroa | reverse complement strand
ACCAAACATAATATTTTAAATATAAAAATGTTTTTTAAGAATAAAAATAACCACTTGCCCTGGAATAATATACTTTTCACGTCTACTGCTATCTGTGCCAAATGTTGATATGATATTCAGTGCACGTCGTGTGCAGTTCGTTAATTAATTATCAGTGCAAGGGGTGAATTTAGGTATTACGAAGCCCCGCAGCTCCCTAAAAACCAGGAGCCTGCCGAAGTGACTTTTTTGCCGAAGTCCGAAGTTCAAATTTTTAAATTACTATTTGGCCGAAGCCGAAGTCGAATCAAATGTCTGGTGCGCGAAAATAATTTAGGGACCTGTACCTACTGCAATGACCTACGGCGATTCAAGACGCATATTATACCAAGAAAGGAATCAACGCTAACCAAAATTATAATAAATTGTAATAACTACCTTTTATTATCAACAGTTATTTAAAAAATGTAACATTATTGATAATTTTGATATTACTTTTATTAATAATTAATAAAATGAATCATATCAATAAAACTGAAAAAATTATACAATGGGTGATAATACAAGATATTGAGAAGTGGTCATTTTGTTGTCTTTTGAAACATGGATGTAAATTATATAACATAGATCTGTTCGCAACAAGCAAAGTAACGTGAAACGAAAAAATAAAAAAATACATGTGTTTATATAAATATATACATCTTGTCCGATGAGTTAATAGAATTCATTAGTTTATTAGTAGTCAAAACGGACCACATCGAGATTTTTCATTAAAAATAGAAGCATCTCAGTTTTGGCTGGTGTTAAGTTTGATCGACGGTCATCGCATATAAGACCAGCCAAACTGAAGGTTCTTTCACTATCCACGCTGGAAGGAGGAGAAGCACAGAATTGCTTGGCGACCAGTGCAAGTTATGGATAGGTGTATTGCCTTGATTTCCAATATTCTATTGGATCTTTTGGAGGCGAGTGTCGTTGGTTGCACGCTTCCGTTAAATATGCATCGAGCTGCTGTTGGAGATTACCGGAATCTGTAGAGTTGGATTGTGTAGCTCCAAGCATGTCGTCGTAGTAGCTATCCAAAGCAGATGTGGCTGATGAAGATGATGTGGAAGGTGTTGGGCCTGCTGACACTTCATCACGCGAGTTGTCCGTCGACGTTACAGCATTCATTGCATCCAGACGCCATTGTTTTGCAGTGGCAGCAGTTTCCGCGTTAAAGAGACGAAGCTTGTACACTGGATCCAAAGCAGTAGATAACACGCACAACTTATTATTTTCAACGTTAGCATACCTGCGGCTGAGATCCGCAAGCATTTCAGCACGCATTGTTTGAATGCAGAGGTCGTCACCCTCCTTTGCTGGTCTCGTCAAAACTGCCTGAAGTACACGCACACTTGGAATAATCATTCCGCTTGTTGCAGTTGACAAACTAGCATTCCGCGTTTCCTCTTCAAATGGACGCAATGTCGACACGACCCTTTCGATTAAGTTCCACTGATTGTTTGTCAGATTGGTGACTTCGTTGTCTTGGATGTAGAGAGCTATTGCTTTTCTCTGTTCGATCAAACGTTCCAACATATAAAACGTGGAGTTCCACCTTGTCTGTACATCTTGTATCAGGACGGTTTCCGGCAGCATCCGGCTGAAAAGATTTTGAATCTCTTCCAGTCGATCATTGGCTAATGGTGAATGCCGGAAGTGGGTTACAATGTTGCGGGAAGCTGCAACTGCATCAATGACAGCCTTTTGCGTCTTCTTTAATCCTGCACCCACCACTAACTGAATCGTGTGTATGTAGCAGCCTAGATCTGATAAGCCTGCAACACTAGCGGCCTTCACCATGCTTGACCCGTTATCGCGAACGAAGGTTCCACGTCTGCCTGCATCAATGTCCCATTCATTCAACAATTCCAATATGGTATCTCCAATCAGCTTACCGATGTGATGTCCGTTGATTCCTCGAAGTGCCAGCACCACAAATTTGCGTTCCCAATTGTTGTCGATCCAGTGTGCTGTCAAAGAGAGGAATCCATTTAGGCTGTTGGTGGTTGTCCACACATCACTCGTGAAGCACAGAAGTTTAGCATCTCCGATGAGATTCTTGACTTTCGACTTCACTGCAGCAAACATGTCCGGTATGATTGTTCTTGAGAAATAAGTCTCGTCTGGAATGACGTATCTGGGCACCAATTGATGCAGAACACGTCGGAATCCTTCGTCACTGACAATCGAAAATGGCTGACTATCCAAGGCTATCATCTCACCAATTAGTTTCGTTATGAGGATCTGACGAGGATGGCCCGATTCAAATGGACGTGTACGTTCAATACATGCATCCAGAGTTTGTAGCTTTGGCTTCTTAGCTGTGGCATTGAGTTGATTTTCTTCCTCTTCAGCTTGTCGTTTCTTTGCAGAATCACACGCCTGTGAATATTCTTTGTACTTGTCCGGATGTTTAGAACGTAGGTGGTTGATTAATGTTGTTGTTCCGTATGATCTTGGATCCTTGCCGCCACGTTTCATATTCATTCTACATGTCCCACAGTTAGCAAAAGATTCAAAGAAATTCCAAATTTTACTTCTCATAGCATTAGCCATATTTATTTAATTTCATTTATTTTTAATATTTAAATATAATTTATTAATTTGGTTGAAGAAATATATTTAAAATTTTCGATTTCAAATTTGATGGGCTTTTATATATATATTATGTACACTGGGGAGGGGTATGGAGCTATGGAGATTTTCGCATGTGATGATGTGGAAAGTGAATCGGATGCTCAACTGGCAGTTCTGCTCAGTCTAATATTTTACCTAATGAATAAATCATTCATTTATGACACACAATTTTATGACAGAAAAATGACACAATTATTTCTATATAATTTTATAATAAGTATTATTGTCGATAAAGTCGCTAGGTACGGTATTCGAACATTATCGTGCATGACATTGACATGTGCACTCGATTGAACTGCATAAACGCGCGTGGCATCTTGTGCTGCTTCCATCAGGCATGCAATAAGATTGGAGAGTCGACATACAAAGACGATAGATGACATAATAAATTTAAATGTGCTCAACATTAATTTAAATGTGTAGATTATGTGGTATTTCTCTCTTGACAGTAGTCAAGTCTAATAGTGCCCAGGCAATAAATTTCGGACAGAGTAAAATTATTATTAGGCCTATTAGATTGCGATCGGTAATTGATTGTGGTATTACAGTAGCCTCAGCCTCGCAAGCCATGCCTATTCAAGCGCCTGCCCCCCGATATCGTGGCTCGAATCAATCGAGATTATGCTAAGAATAGTCGGAGATTGACGTATAGGGCTGCTATAGTGTAGAGCAGTGTTCTTCAACCTGGGTTCCGCGGAACCCTTGGGTTCCGTATAAAAAATTATGGGTTCCGCGAACAAATTTTATGATTTCTTATAAAAAAGGTTTTCAATATAAATAAACATATAATAATTTATATTGATATTTCAACTGATTCTACATTAAAAATAAAATTTTTTGAAGGAGAGATTTTGAATTTTTGGCTTGAAATGTTTTGCCAATTTCCTGACCTCGCAAAAAAAGCTATTAAAATTTTGATGCCATTTGTGACCACTTATATGTGTGAAAGATCTTTCTCGCTATATATTGCCACAAAAACAAAATACAGAAATAAATTAGATGCTGAAAATGAAATGAGGCTACAAATTACAAGAATTGTACCAGATTTCAATGTAATTTGTAGCAAAAAACAGGCTCAACCTAGTCATTGAGTACCATTTAATATCAAATTTCTATTTTTTTTATGTTAAACTTTATATTTTTGCCATTAATTATTTAAATAAAATAATTTTATATTATAAAGTGCATTATTTTTTTATAAATTACCACATCGACAACCCCAATTGAATACATATATACATGCCCACATATACATGGGGAAATTTTTATTGGAAGGGTTCCGACGACTGCGAAAGTTTTTGGAAGGGTTCCGACGACTGCGAAAGGTTGAAGAGCACTGGTGTAGAGAATAGAGATGCATGAACATGAACGGCTATTGTGTACACAGCGACACAGCCACGGCTAGGCTAGACTTGTCAGTGTTCGTATGACATAGCCGTAGGAAGGAAAATCGATAGTAAAGAAAAATGAACAACAACTAAGATTTTATTTACTTTCATTGTTTGCGTGTCGCCATTAATTTTAATGTAAATAATCACGGAACAATAATAATTTATTATCGCTCAAGCAAAATTTCACTATTTGGATCGTACAGGGTCTATTGCCGAAGTCCGAAGTTTCCGAAGTGTTTGAACTTTGGTCCGAATCGAAGTTCAAATCAAAGTTCGGCAGGCCACTACTAAAAACGTTTCATTTTAAAAAAATCTAAAAAATACACTTATTATTATAACATAATAAAATCTAAATAAATATGCAAAAAGAAAAATATTACGTATAAAGTTAAAAATATATTTTATATTTCGTATTTAAATACATTCATTCGCATCAAAATCATTAAAACCTTTCTTTCTACTTTTAACGATGGACAATTTGCCTATTATTTTGTTGAAGCAAATAGCTTGCAGTTTATCGTGTTCTATACTAAGAATACTTTAGTTAGCTAATTTTTCCTGAGACATTATGTCTTGATACCACCGAATCGTTATATCGGAGCTAAATTGTGTAATTTTGTTAAAAAAATCTACAATAATAGACATCTTTTCGTGGAAAATTTTGGGATTTTTTCCCAGCCAATATAGCGTATATGTTTAATGAAGATTTTTATTTTTTCATAAATGGAATTGTTCAGTTTTGTTTATTGACTATAAATCAACATTTGTTTTACATTTAACACCAACTTTCGGCACAGTCTTTTTCAATTGTTTTAAAAATAATGTTAATAATTAAAATTTTATTAACTGTATCTATTTTATTATTAATTTAGTTGGTCGCGCAAGTATTGCTCACGCGGTTGGTCGCGCCTGAGTGAATAGCCGCCTCTCAATTCTTTACGTTTTTAAGTTGAAATATGGAATATTTATTTACTTTTTTATTTCTGGTTTATTTCAATGCTAAATAAATAAAAGAAAGAAATTCTTTAAAAACTTTATTTACATTACGAAAGAAGAAAAATAAAATTGTAAATATTTTAAAAACTAAATTTTTTTTCTACATAAATTGTTAAAACTAATATAAAAACACATATTATTCTTGATATTGATTACTTGAACACTTAGTTTTGCAATCTGGACATAATGCCGATGAATATTCTTTGCATATTGGGTTATAGCACAGGTCGCATTTAATGGTGGTTTTGCGATGGTTTTTCCTAGCGCAAAAATGAAATTTTGGACAATTCGATCCACTTGGTCCTGGGTCCTGTATTATAGCAGTATCAGGTTTCTCTCATAAATTCTCCTGTATTTTTATTTGCATTATTTGCGATAAATTTGGCATGGTCAATTTATTTTTCAAAAAAGGTCTTAGGAGACTAGATGCTTATTCTTTCAAATTTTCTGCGAGTAATTATTTTTTGGGTATTTATTTTATATATTATTTGGCTATTGATTCCTGCAATATTCGACAAAGTGTAAAATATAGTAAGCGGCCATCGAAAACTGGCTCGTGATACCGAATACTCTGCTTTCAGTCTATCCACTACATCTACCCCTCCCTTTGTTTTGTTATAGAATGTAATTATCTCTGGTTTTTGATTTATGGGATCGATATCATCTCCAGAATGCATTGTTGATAATAATAATACATTTTTGTTTTTTCTGTTCTTCTTTTTTTCTGGGACGTATGATACAATTACACTATTTTTAGTGAACGCAAATAAGCTTGTTTTATGTTTTCTATTGTTGGATTCTAATAATATTGGAGGAATTTGTGGCTTGTTTTTTCTCAATGTTCCGACTATTGATGTTTTATAATTTTTGGCTAGATCGCCTACTAGAGTTATGAAAGTGAACCAGTTGTCCATTGTGATATTTCGCTCTGTATGTAATATTGGCTCAATCAATCTTTTCACTATTGAATCAGATATATTATACTTTTTATATGGACCTTCCGGTTGTTTTCCGACGTAAACTTCTATTTTTGCAGTATAATATACATCGGAATCTACCAATGCAAATATTTTAATTCCATATTTCGGTGGTTTGTTAAGAATATATTGCTTAAACTACAACGTCCGCGAAAACTATCCAGCATCTCGTCCACCGTGGTAAACATACCAAAAGTACATAATAAGAAAAAGAAATTACCGCAAAATAAAAATTCCAGCACGAATCAAACCTGCGTAAATAACGTTCTCTCTCGAGCCTTGTTATAGCACAACTAATACGCAAAACTAAATGTGTATAAAATTAGTAAACACATTTTTGAGCCTGTAATATTGAAAAAAACATAATTCATGGAAAGTAGAGGGACCCACGATATGTTTCATACGAAAAAAACGGCATCAAAAAAACCGATATGGTGAGCGCTGCGCCGCCGCGCGACCAACGGCGGGTTAATATAAACATTACAAGCTTTGTGATACCTAGTGCAAATCTCAATAGTAGACTAGTTTCGAGCTTTTGGCTCTCATCAGTATTATGCAGGAGACGCGAAGATTTCTCTTCGCACCATGTAAGTATACAATATTGCTGATTCAACCCTATTGCATGCTTTCCATGGTACACTGGAAATCACATCACTTGCAAATTAGTTAATTCACAGAAAAAATATCTGCAAACTTTTAAACATGGCGTATGAAAAATCATATTCACCTCCGAAGACCAAAATAGTCTACACATAGAAACTGTTTACAAGTGTATCCGTAAACCTTTAGCTATTTTAACTTGTAATGGTGTAAAAAAAATTTGTATGCAATGTATGCAAAGAAATATACATGGGAAGTATGCTCAGGAACTTACATTAAAGAATTAAATACATCTAGATCCTTCTGGGAAATCCTCGGTATACAGACATCTCCAACAACTTCAACCAAGGACGGGAAAACACATTTTAATTAAAATTTTAGCCAGTGACAACATCCAAAAAAATCAGATTTAAAGAAGCATTTCTCATCAGAGTCAAACATCCAACAATCTACACTAAAGAAGAAATCAGTGAAATCGACAATCTGGTTTGTTGTTGTTAACTTTGAGGATTCATTTAAAATAATTTTTAAATCTTAAAATATAAACAATTAGATCAAATTTTAATTGAGCAAACATTTAAGAATATTTTTGGAATAAAAATCTTAATATAATAATTTTTAAAATTTTTGAATTGCATATAAAAAGTTATTAAAGTGTTTTGTCATTATATTAAATATATATGTTACGTATATTGTAGTTGGTCGGTGATTATTAAACTACCAATCACTGGTCTGACTCCGAGCGTCTTATTTAATAACGACAATGACAAATCCGAACAACGTAAAACTTTATTGATTATCACAATCCTATCGAAAATTTATTTAGTAAGTGGAAAGGATATTTAAAGAGAGCCAACTGCAACAATGAGATTGATCTAATTAGAGCTATCGAAAATGGGAAGGATTTGATAAGTCGAAGCGATTGTGATGGATATTTCAAAAATATGTCACGCTATACTCAATGAGGTATCGCTAATGAGGTTATTGTGGATTAAGAAATATAAAATGTTTTAAAAATTTTTGATTATTTGTATTTCGTGTTAAGTTTAATATAGAATCTAATTTGAATTTAATAAAATCCGATTTGAATTAAATAAAACCATATTTGATTTTAAAGAAATCTAACTTGAATTTTTTATAACGAATTTGAAACAAAAATAAACGAATTTGAATATAATAAACTTAGATTTGGATTTTAAAAAAACCGAATTGGCCTGAAAAAACATTGTATTATCATTATTATTTATTAGAACAAATTCACAAATTTATTGAAATTTCAATTAATATTAATAAAAAAGATTAATTAAATTTAAATTAATTTTATGTGAATAATTTTCTGAACAAGAAAATGAAATGAACAAAATAATTTCTTACTATAAAATGAATTAAATTACAAACTAATTAATAAAGAAAAACAATTGAAATCTTCCCATAGAATTTGAAATCATGAGGCAAATAAAGGTTTGACACGAAAAGTAATGATCAGGAAATAAAAATTTCTGCTCCATTTTAACAATGGTAACAAAGTAATCATTTGTTATTTACAAAACCTGACTAAATAAATAGAAAAAATAGCAATAGTCATTATTACAATTTTTTTCTCATTTTAAATCTATTTAAATTGTTTCCCCTGATGGGTAAAGTTTTCAGTCGATTCTGCAAATAATTTTTGACAAATTTCTAATAATAATATTTAATAATTTGTTAATTTTAATATTATTATTATTACTAGGGGCTCCGCCCCTGTTCACTTCGTATCACCAACCCCGTTAGAATGTGGGGTTAATATTAATTTTTATTTGAAATATAATAATAAATAAAAAAATCTCCAAAAGACGTAATGCGGTGTTATTTTTGATATCTTCATTACCGGTCTGATCTTCCGATAGATAATTCTTGAATTTTTCTCAGAATAGATCCATCAATACCCTCAACTCCAATTAGCATATATGCAATAAAATGCCTTAATTGCTTAAGCATAAGACTTTGACAAGCTTCTTCCATCATTGCAGGGAATTCTTCATTAGTCTTTACCAGGTTGAGCGCGATCGCTGCCTCTTTATTTGTGGCATATTCAATACCATCAACGGTCCTAAGTCCAGCGAAAGATGTAATACCCCGTTGAACTCTAAGTAAAAGCTTCAAATGAAATTTTTCAATATTTTTTGGGGATACAGCAGGCATTCGACTTATTGTTTTTACGGCCCGTTCTCTTTTCTTCCACACCCTAGGTGATGTTTCAACCCACCTATAGTGTATGGGAAGTTTATCATATTAAGATATTAAAATAATTGTAATTGTTAATTGATATTGGATTAATGATTTTGTAGAAATAAGAATAATAAAAAAAATAATTCCGGTATCAAGATGCCAAGACCAATATTAAATATGACAGAAGAACAAAGAAAGAAAAGACTCAGAATCCAGTGACAATTATATGAACAGCGAAACGTACAAAGAGTAGACAATTTAACAGACGAACAAATAGGATCACAGCGAGCAAAAGATCAAGAGCGTCATAGAATAGCCAATTTAACCCCTGAACAAATTGAAGCACAGCGAGCAAAGGATCGTTCACGTAAAAGAGTAGGCAATTTAACCACGGAACAACATGAAGCAAAAAAAGGTCGAAAGACAACACCAAAAACAAACAATCTTGGATCGTTTTTTTGAAGTTGAAGATATTAAATACTTGGACCTGGGAGACCTGACTGTAGAATGCCCGCATTGTGGGGCTCTTTCATTTGAAAGTTAGCGAGGTAGATTCATACATACCTGTTGTTATAATGGTAAGGTCCAATTAAATCGGTTAAAACCATACCCGGATGAACTCAAAAGTCTTTTATTTGAATCAACTACTACGGGTAGGAATTATCGTGAGAATGTCCGCGTGTATAATAATATGTACGCTTTTGGATTCTGCAATGCGAATGTGAATGAGATGAAAGGCAGTGGCCCCTATTGTATGAAAGTGCAGGAGTCTGCTTTTATAAAAACAACAACGTCTCTTATTTCCAAGAATCCACATTTTGGACAAATTTACATTTATGATGGAGATGAAGCAATCAAACTCAGACTGAACAAAGCCAATGATGTCGTTGATGTTTCCACCACGAAAAAGATCGGTGAAGTAATGATGTCTAATCCATATGCCAAGGCATATAGAAATTTATATGAGCAATATAAATTGAGCAGAAATAATAGGTCGTGTGTAAATTTCACGGAATTCAAAGCAGAGGATCAAAGACGTTATAACCTTCCCACATGTGATGGCATTGCCGCTGTTATCACTACAAGAGAGGGAGAAGTTCCAGGGTGTGTAGAAATTAGGGTTTACCCAAATGGGAAGAAGGACAATGACTACGTTAAAATACATCATGGCATGCTGATCCGATGTTATTCCCACTATTATTTCCAGCGGGTGATCCTGGATGGTTATAAAATGAAGCAAACCGGGTTAAACAAAAATTTAAGTCCGCTTCAATATTATGGACTGGCTACTCGCAGTAAAATCAATCTATTATTATGTTATGGAAGATTGACACAGCACTATCTGATCAATGCATATTTAACAGTTGAATCACAAAGGCTTAATTATAATCAATTTCATCAAGCCGCACTAAGGACAGAATCAAGACCAGGGATTAATGGATCACATTGCCAATAGCAGGATTAAACCTCGAAGAAAAAACCCTAGAGTAGGAAATACAACAATTCTTCCAGCGACTTGTCAAAGAAAGTCCAAGGAGATATGGCAAATCTATATCAAGATGCCATGGCCATATAGTAGACCATAGGCCAACCAGATTTATTCTCACTATGACATGCAATCCAGATTGGCCTGAAATAAAATGATATAGAGCTAAGCATCTACCAGCTGGGGAATCCGCAAATGATATGAATTATATGGTGGTACGAATTTTTGATGGAAAAGTTAAAGTACTAATAGAGAAATTGCCATCGTTATTCGGTTCAATCGCTGCATATGTATATACGACTGAATTTCAAAAAAGAGGATAACCACACGTTCATCTCATTGTAACAGTTGCTTAAAAGCTTTTAACTACCGACGAAGTGGATGCGTACGTATGTGCAGAAATTCCAAATAGGGAAGAAAGTCCAAGATTATGGTATAAGGTAATAAAACATATGACTCATGGGCCTCATACCAATAATTCTGTGTGTTGGGACTCAGAGAAGTCTGTTTGCTCAAAAAATATTCAAAGGATTTCTGCGATCGTACAAACATGTCAAAAGGTGGTTATCCAGCATATAGAAGGCGTGATAATAGGGCAGATTTGTATACATATCATGGGAAAAAACAAGTGAAAATAGTGCATGTTGATAATTCTATGGTGATTCCTTATAATCCACGACTTTTGTTATTGTTCGATTGCCATATAAACGTAGAGTATTGTTCCTCAGTGATGAGCTATAAATACATCCATAAATATATCACTAAAGGTCATGATCGAATTAAAGTACAAGTACAAGATGAAGCGCAAGAAAAAGGTTCAAATGAAATTTGGAATTATTTTGATGCGAGATATGTTGGCGCAAAAGAGACTGACTGGAGATTAAATCAGTTAAATTTAAATGGAAGATCACATTCTGTTACGATGCTTGCTTTGCATCTGGAAAATGTTAATCATATCACGTTTGAAGAAGGGAACGAAGCGGAGGCATAGTACAACTATGTTATTAGAGTTTTTTAAGTTAAACATGATTGATGAATTTAGTCGAACACTTACATATGATAAACTTCCCATACACTATAGTGGGTTGAAACATCACCTAGGGTGTGGAAGAAAAGAGAACGGGCCGTAAAAACAATAAGTCGAATGCCTGCTGTATCCCCAAAAATATTGAAAAATTTCATTTGAAGCTTTTACTTAGAGTTCACGGGGTATTACATCTTTCGCTGACTTAGGACCGTTGATGGTATTGAATATGCCACAAATAAAGAGGCAGCGATCGCGCTCAACCTGGTAAAGACTAATGAAGAATTCCCTGCAATGATTGAAGAAGCTTGTCAAAGTCTTATGCTTAAGCCATTAAGGCATTATTGCATATATGCTAATTGACTAGTTGCGGGTATTGATGGTCTATTCTATGGAAAAATTCAAAGATATTATCTATCGGGAAGATCAGACCGGTAATGAAGATATCAAAAATAACCGCATTACGTCTTTGAAGATCATATTGATTAAGGAAGGTGTTAAACTAGAAAACCATCTCGGTCTTCCTATCCCTGTGGTATCATCTTATACCAAAGAGGCAATAGATGTAAAGAAATGTGAAAGGTAAAAGAAATGTACACTAAAATTAATTACGAACAGAGAATTTACATTCAATTCTATCATCTACGATTGGATCCCAGGCTGTGTGGTGTTTCTTTGTGGAATTTGTGATGCCACTGGGACCGGGAAAACTTCTTATAGGCCAGAATTCAATATGCACAATCAAAAAATAGAAAGTTTCTTCTATAGCATGGAAAGGTAAGCAGCAAACTCCTTCCGCCCCCCGGTTCGTACAACTGCACACACGACAATTGGGTGTCATTAGGTGATATTTCAATCATGCCATGGTCTTAGGCTGGAAGAACCGCTATAAACAACGAATATTAGAAACAGATGTATTATATGAGATGCAGCATAATGAACCTTCAACAACTTGGTCTGCATTGAAAAGTCATTGAAAGTATTCTACTCACCCATTTGGAAGGGAAATAGTTTTTATTGGTGGTGATTTCTGTCAAAGTGTTTACCAGGTTAAGCGTGGGGAAAAGCAACCATCTTAGAATCTACCATAAGGACCAATGAATTATGGTCAAACTGCGATCAAATTTAAAAAATTTCAAGGAATAGGTGAAGCTACCGAAAAGCTATCGCACTTTCCAAATGGCTATTATCAATTGGACATGGCTGTAGTTACGAAATTTAATGTATGAAGATATGCAATGTGACGTATTAGTTGAACAATTGTATCCATGTGGATTATTCCTTGCAAATGGCAGAAATGACGATAGTTAGGATACCAATATGAATAGATGAAGCAATAGATCAATAGAGGAATAGATGAAGCAACGGCTTGTGAACAGATCGGGCTGATGAATCAGATGAAACAACCTCTCTTGGCCTATCCCCAGAGTAATCTCGCATCAATCACACCACCCGGGCTTACACCAACAAAAATTAAATTTAAAAGTAGGGGCAATTGTGCTGCTACTCCGAAATCTTATTATTACAGATGGATTAGTAATGGTAAAAGAGTCATCATACGTAAGATAGGGAGTAGAATTTTACACTGCTGAAATTTAATGGTGATCAAAGAGGCGAAATAGTGTCTTTTCACGAATAAACACTGAACTCTGCAGCTGATGATCATGCCCAGTTATACTCATAGAACGCACAATTCGTTGACTTGCATTCGTAATGACTATTAAAACAAAGCCAGGGGCAGCGTTTGAAACAAGTTGGATTATACCTTACACCCAGCTCACACTATTTGGACATGCGTCAGTATATGTGGCCTTACTAGGTGTAGCTCAAGAAACAGATATTAATTCAAGTGGAAGGAAATGTAAAAGTAACATAGGATACAAAAGAAGTTTGAGTAAAATAAATAAAAATAAATTTTTATTAGTTGGTGTTTCTGTTCTTGTAATGGCAAAGTCGTGGTAGATATTTAAACAGGTTTAGGTCTAATCCATACGTGAACATATATAAACAGCAGTTTTTGGGTCTAACAATGTCCCACAAACAGACACTGATTATGCTCGGCCACTCAAACTAAAGCATGTAAGAGTAGAATTAATGGGTTACTTTCATTCTGACGTACAGCATTTAAATCAACATTTTTGAAGTTCATTCCCCACAATAGATGCCAGATAGTCCATGTCACCCATATCAAGGTAAAAAAAACCAAAAAATATAATAAAAAAAAAATAAATTAAAAAATAAATTAAATTAAAAAAAAAGAATAATAAATAAAAACACAACAAAAAAAGATAATAAAATAAAAAGAATAATAAAAGAAAACAAAAAACAAAAAAAGATAATAATATAAAACAAAAAAAATAAATAAAAAAAAAATAAAAAATAAAAATAAAAAAAAGTAATAAATTTAAAAAAATAAACTAATAAAATAAAAAAAATAAAAAAAGAATATCAAAGAAAACAAAAAAAAACAAACAAATAAAAAAAAATTATACAAAAAAAATCTCTCTCCCAAAAAATAAATAAAATAAAATAAAAAAGCAGTAAATTTGGATGGAGGAGAAACCCTTAGCCTTTTCCTATATAGAGGATATTATATTATAATTTGTTAGTAGTATATTATTATTATTATATTAGTATTATTATATTATATATTATTATTATTATTATTATTATTATTCTTATTATTGTTAGTATTATATTATTATTATTATTATTATTATATTTTATTATTATTATTATTATTATTATATTATTATTATAGGATTATTATTATTATTATTATTATTATTTTATTATTATTATTTATTATTATTATTAGTATTGATTATTACTGGATCGGCTGAGCAATGCGGAACACAAAAATCGTTGAAACTCGCAATTACATAATTAGGTGTTGTATTGAATAAAAAATTATTATATTCTATAAAATTATTTAAACCTTCTCAAACATACATGTGGTTAAATGCAATTATACTTTTTTGAATAAAATGACTTTATTCATCAATTCCAAATACTTTTGAAATCCTTAGATAAATTATGAAATGAAATGCATAGTTTTAAACTTGCATGTCGTATTAGTTGTCGACTCGTGTGCAAAGAATAACGGGCAGTCTCTCCAATGGGATGTGGTATTACACCACATTACAAGTAAAATAAGGATAAGAGATTTTATTATGAACGTCTCACGAACACTAAGACTTTGAAATAATGTTAACATTAAACTTTCCATAGTTTAAATTCCCATTTAATAAGATCGACAGAAAAATGGAGCGTCTATCTTCATATAAGTTCAGGAAAAGATGAAGTTTGTCCGAGTACCAAGTTCTCTGACAGAACTCTATAGTTCAAATAGTCATTGGCCAAAGAGATTATTTAAGATCGAACATTGACCATAAACATCCCAAACTACAGAATTTTCCGACATACATTTCTAATAAATTTCATAATTTCGGTACGACTACCAAGTTTTTACTTCCATTCGATAGCATTTACAGGACCAAACGAACTCCGATTGGTCGCGCCAACTGGCGCTCATAATGAAAAATAAATCTGTGATAACATTGCTAGGCTAATAGTAAGTTGGTGTAGACAATTAATATATATTTTTATGTTTATAATAGTGATTAGTGCATAATATAAGGACAATTAGTGTAAAAATATTTATCAAGCCTATAGATATATCTTTCCTTCACAAATCAGCGTTTTATATAGAATCAATATAAGAGCTGTTTCTACAATTTCCATTATTGTGATAATGGTATTCATTAAATAATGTTTTTCTTATTTATGGTACGTAATCTAACGGAATATGACCCAACCCACTTTGTCAGCCTTATGAAGTCACGGTTGGTTGTAGAAACATTCAGTTTTTGGTTCCACCCAGCAGGGATTTTGACCTCTAAACTGTTCAAAAAACTTCACCATACTTTGACTATTCCATGCAAATAACCATTTTATTATATAATTTTCGCGTTAGCGTAGCCAAACCGCTACAAAATCAAACCCCTTTGTAGATTAATAACTTCAAGCTTGGTCATTATTTACTTCAAAAAATTGTAGTATATAACAATCAAAATATGGAAACAATTCACTGCCAACTAATACATCAATTCCAGACTATTATACTGAGTCACATTTACCAACAAAAATGGGATAGACTACTAAGATACCAAGCATATTGAACCTTGATATCCAAGTGAAAACCTTTTCTGAGTCTTGTTACTCATCACTGTGGCCACTTAAAATTGAAATCGGTGGCGTTCCTGTATTCAATAATAAATGGGATTTATCAAATATTAAAGATAAAGTTTACAAAGATTTGTGGTTATCCTTAAGAAACAGATCAAAATTTTTATTACTATTTTCAATCAATAGAACGAGTTCCGATTTTTGAAATAACTGTACTTTCTATCTGTTATTATCGTTTCACCGATCCCTTTGTAGTGTTCAATACCGATGAATCCGTTAAACCTCTATATTAAATTTCTTCCCACGCCATACTTGAATGAGAAAGGATTTAGGTTTAACAGCAATATTTTTACATTTATATCTTTTAAAATATCCTAGGAGCTTTAGGATTCTGTAAGAGATATTCCTCAGATTTTTCATTTATTATCTCAAAAATGCAACTTTTGTTATTTTCTCAGTTGAAGCCCAGTTGTTAAATAAGAGCTATAATTTCTTAAAATAAATTTTAGTTTCAAAACGAATTTCATTAGTGGAACAATCATTAACATCTTTAGATTATACAGAATCCAAAAGACATAGGAAACATTAATTTTAAGTTAACCAACAATATATATTTAAATTTATTTGCATACAGGAAAACCAACTTTAGTTCCTCTCAAATTTTCTAATCAAAGGAAACATTGTTAAGACAACTATCGATAAAACAAAGTTCAGCTTTTATACAAAAATATAAATTCAAAATTCTTGAACAAATCTTTTTAAACACAATTAAAAATTTCAATTTAGTCAGACTGACCACCTCATTTAACTCGGTAGAATGGTACCGGTCAGATGAGAACCGTGCCACGCGAAACATATGAGTTATATAGATGTGAACTATATATGAAAGGAAAGCCGTATTAAATGGAAGAATTTTTATACATTCAACCTAGGCCCTTTCGCAACACAAATTCATACAGAAATCAATTTCAAAATTATTAAAAAAAATTTAGTCGAAAAAAATCAATATTTTTCATAAATATGTAAAATTAAATATTAATATAAAAAATACTTGATTTTAGAAACTAGGACAAGCTCAAATATTACAATAAAAATATACAATATAGAAATTAAAATATTAATATCAAAAGCAATTTTAATAAATACTTCGAATTCTAATTATCTTGAATAGCAATTTGATATTCCGAACATCTAGAAACCAGCTTCGAACCACAAATGTATTACTTATAGAAATATTTTAAGAACTTCTTTCGATTTCACCTCTGATTCTTATGCTATTGGATTGTATTTATAAAAAAATGACTATGAATCAGTAAAGATATCGATGTTTTTTTTTTATTCACGAATTTTTGGCAAAGCTTTTTCAATGGATTTTTTTAGAAATTATACTTATAGTATGCATATAACGTATTGTGTATACACGGTGAACTGTATGATAGAGAATTTGAATTCTCTTATGCAAAAAGGTTTCGATAATTTGAAACAACAAACAAAAGTTAATTTTTATAATATCCGTACATGATTTTTCATGAATAATATTTGTTTAAAATATTAAAACTTCCATAATCATAAATTTAAAATAAAATTTGAAAAAACAGTATACTCAAAACTGTCAGAGAGACATGAAAAGAAATAGCTAAATCACATTATTAATCCTTTGTTATTAAAATAAATTTACAAAAAGAAATATTCATCGGAAACTAATTAATGTTAATAAAATATTGACAGCATCATCAAGATTCGTTAATTTTCTAATACTTTTTCGATAATGATAAATCCTCCACGCGCTCTGTTGCATTCAGTCTCAAGAGACGACCGGTCCAAAATAGTCAGAAATGATTAAAATTAGATTACATCATCACAATATGCTTAAATGATACAAGTAATTAATGTTGACATGCTGCTGAGGCTTAAATGAGGAACTGTACGAGACATTGCTTCTGGCATATTTTTAATTCCTATTATTCTATATTGTTTGCTATTCTCATGAATTTTATGAAGTGAATTAACAGATTCATTT
>CAUHTR010003740.1:0-40488 GCA_959609185.1 Schmidtea polychroa | reverse complement strand
CCTTCTACGTACGGTTGTCGACTGTTATTTTATTGACATTGGAGGTTGACAATTTTTTCTCTCCGACTGTTGAATTCTTTTCTCAGTGCGTATTTGCTTGGTTGGTTCTGCGGTACTTCTCCGTGATTGATTTTTCTCTGGATTTCACATTCGGACAGTTGTTAATTACGTGTCCTGTTCTTTTACATTAGTTTTTACACCTTTTTTATACGACGACATTTCTTTTCGCAATGCCTCATTCTCTGACAATTCCAACCCATCATATTCAAAGAACAATTACGCTCATTGTGTCCTCGCTGCTGGCCTTGGTTACAATACTGTTTTACTTTATTTTCGATATTTGGTTCAATCTCATTTTCATTTTTTACCGTTCTTCTGTCACGATGTTTTCATTATTTTCACCATTTCGATTTTCATGGTCTTCGTTAGTCTTCGATTTATGGCAATATCTTCTGTTGACTGATCTCATGCGATTCTCTTGGATTGCTGTAATATCAGCCTGATTGTCCATATTTTATAATTTCTCCGATTGTTCCCAATGATTCTGATATTTTGATGGTCCAATATTACATTTTCTATTCTTTCGATTGTTTCACTTTCCACTCTTGTGTCCAGAGTTCTTTGTAATTCCAGTTTGTTGCTCGGTACCACTTTCATCATATTGATTTGTATTACTCTTCTTTGTTGTCTTTCACACATTTCTTCTATCTTTTCCCTCTGGCTGTCATTGGTAGTTAGTCTCATTATATAAACTTTCGACAGTTCTTCCTTTCTCCTCCTCCAATACTCTTCTTCTCTTCTTCTCTTTCGTCTACTCCATCTTTCTTCTGCTTCTCGTGCCTCTGTGATCTGTAAGCTGTTCCACTCTTGTGGTTGTTTAGTTGGGTTGTTTTCAATTTATGATCTGCTTCCAACGTATTGTAATACATTGATTCTTGGAGGTTGCTTTCTTTCCATTTCGGATATATACTCGATTATGTTACTGCATAGTTTTGTAGGAATGGTTATCTGATTTTGTTCGTATATCCTATCGTATATCGTATGTTCATATATCCATATTATCTCTCCATCGTTGGTTTCTTTCTTTAGTTAGGTTTCAGTGTCTTTTACTAGTTCCGCTTTTACATTATTTCCTCTTTCATTTTACACTTCTCGACTGACTGTTTTAAAATTCCTTTTACCACTCTCTTTTGAGGGTCGACTTTCCGTTTTTGAGATGTCGCTTTGATTTCTCCTTTTCACTCTCTTGCGTTTGCTTGGATTTGATTGTTCGTTTTCCTTTCTTTGCAGCTCTTATTTCTTCTTCGTTTGACACACTTGGTTTTATTACCGATTGGCTTAAATGATTTGGTGATGAATTCTGGTTGATTGTTGATACTTGGCTGTTATCTTGATTGATTGATTTACATTACTAGAAAAATATCACTCCTCCTTACCGTTTATTATCTTTATAAATTATAATTTATATATTATATAACATAATTGCAATATTTTTGTTTTGGTTTCCTTGGGCATCTCTTAGTATTTGTTCCCTCGTTCCCTTAGTTTACACCTTTATTCTCATGTTCTACTTAATTTTCTCGATCCTTATTTATTTTAATTCGTGTTCTTTTTCCTAATTTCTATCGTTTTCTTGGCTTTGAATGACTTGTATTACCTCTTAGTTTTTCTTCATTACTATGGTACTTGTTCTGTTCTCGGTTGTTTCCAGTTTTAATCATTTCTCGAGTTTACTATAGCGGTTACCCTTTATATTTCCTCCTTTCATTAACTATTATTGTTATCGTTGCCGTTTTTCTTGACTTAGTTCATTGTTTTACTTAACGGTTTCTCTTCTTAAGTTCAAAACAATATTCACAGTTGTACTTGCATTGCCTCTCATCTGTACTTGACTCATTCCTTGTCATTTCTATAACTCATTCTTAACTAGAATTTCCATTATTCTTCTTATATTCTCATTCATTCTCTCTTACCAGATTATCTAATATCAATTCATTCCTAGTCATTTCTACTGGGATTTCATTCATTTTCTGTTATATACCTACCCAAAATTTTACCAATCTTATTATTCCTTAACTTGCCACTCTTTAACTTACAAATTTCTAACTCGTTCGTTTCTGCATTCGAAACAATCATCTGAAACAAAATTCTTATCCCATTGGTCTCCGCTTTCGAGACTTATTAAAGATTCTTAATTTCCCCGTTTCTACTTTTGAAACTTTAAAAATCATTATCTGGTCCGCTTCTACTTTTGAAACTTCCGAATGATGTACAATTCCTATTTCGTCGGTTGTGATTAACCATAATCCTAAATTTTCGTCGATGTTGAATTATCTATGTGGTCGTATCAATTATCTATGGGGTCGTATCAAATATCTATATGGTATATCAATTATCTATAATTATCAATTATAATATAAATTGGTCGTTGTCCGTTGTTGCTTATTACCCCTCCTCATTTTCCTAGGATACTCTTGCGCAATTTCGCCATTTTACTTATCCTTTTATACCTAATTCACCTATTACTCTTTACTCGGTTCTACTCTGGAACCACAAAAAAAACAATCATTTCTCCGGTTTAAACCAAAAATTTAAATTCTGTAGAGCTTTTCTACTTCCCTGGGATCCCCTTTAATTATTTAATTATTTTCTTTCTTTCGTTCATCATTTATTCTCACTTATTCTTTATTTTTATTATCTCCTTAATTCATTTTCCTTTTCTGTTTCTGTTTCTCACTAAAATAAATTTTATTATCACCTTCCACGAGCTCGTTTAATCCTCTCTAAATTCGAATTCTCGTATCTAAATTCAATTCGTTTCTAGCTAGCTTTAATATTCTATCTCACGATTAGCT
Source organism: Schmidtea polychroa (assembly GCA_959609185.1). Taxonomy (NCBI): domain Eukaryota; kingdom Metazoa; phylum Platyhelminthes; order Tricladida; family Dugesiidae; genus Schmidtea; species Schmidtea polychroa. The sequence goes on along the minus strand of CAUHTR010003740.1, from coordinate 37,633 downwards.
TAAATGCTATCTCATTATTTTTTCTAGGCCTTTACGACTGGCTGGCACTTTCAACAGCTCAATCTTCATTATCCTGACCGGCTGGACTTTTCACAACTCGGCCTTAATATCTCCGAACTGGCTGGACTTTTCACAGCTCAGTTTTAATTTCCCTGACCGGCTGGACTTTTCACAACTCGGCCTTAATATCCTCGGACTGGCTGGACTTTTCACAGCTCAGTTTTAATTTCGCTGACCGGCTGGACTTTTCACAACTCGGCCATAATATCCTCGGACTGGCTGGACTTTTCACAGCTCAGTTTTAATTTCCCTGACCGGCTGGACTTTTCACAACTCGGCCTTAATATCCTCGGACTGCTGGACTTTTCACAGCTCAGTTTTAATTTCGCTGACCGGCTGGACTTTTCACAACTCGGCCCATAATATCCTCGGACTGGCTGGACTTTTCACAGCTCAGTTTTAATTTCCCTGACCGGCTGGACTTTTCACAACTCGGCCTTAATATCCTCGGACTGGCTGGACTTTTCACAGCTCAGTTTTAATTTCCCTGACCGGCTGGACTTTTCACAACTCGGCCTTAATATCCTCGGACTGGCTGGACTTTCACAGCTCAGTTTTAATTTCCTGACCGGCTGGACTTTTCACAACTCGGCCTTAATATCCTCGGACTGGCTGGACTTTTCACAGCTCAGTTTTAATTTCGCTGACCGGCTGGACTATTCAACAACTCGACCTTACTATCTCTGAACTGGCTGGACTTTTCACAGCTCAGTTTTAATTTCCCTGACCGGCTGGACTATTCAACAACTCGGCCTTACTATCTCTGAACTAGCTGGACTTTTCACAGCTCAGTTTTAATTTCACTGACCGGCTGGACTATTCAACAACTCGGCCTTACTATCTCTGAACTAGCTGGACTTTTCACAGCTCAGTTTTAATTTCCCTGACCGGCTGGACTTTTCACAACTCGGCCTTAATATCCTCGGACTGGCTGGACTTTTCACAGCTCAGTTTTAATTTCCCTGACCGGCTGGACTTTTCACAACTCGGCCATAATATCCTCGGACTGGCTGGACTTTTCACAGCTCAGTTTTAATTTCGCTGACCGGCTGGACTTTTCACAACTCGGCCATAATATCCTCTAACATGCATGTTTTATTCTCCATTTCTCTGTTTGTCCTAGGCTCACTATTTTTGTTGTTTTTACTTTAGTCACTGTGCACTTTCTAAACGTTTATCCCCCTGCATGCCTGTTTTTTACTACTTTTACTGGTTTTCCCCACTCCCCTGACTCCGGACTCGCATCTATTATTCGCATCTGTTATTCACATCTATTATTCGCGTCTATTATTCGCATCAATTATTCGCATCTATTATTCGCATCTATTATTCGCATCTATTATTCGCATCTATTATTCGCATCTATTATTCGCATCTATTATTCGCATCTATTATTCGCATCTATTATTCGCATCTATTATTCGCATCTATTATTCGTTTTCCTTTGACTATCTTTGTCCCCTATTATTCTGCCTACCGGTTATCGTATCGATTTGGTCTTTAAGCTCTAATTGTTTCTATTTACTTCGCTTTGTCTTTTTCTATTTACTTGGTCTTCATTTTTATTTCTCCTGCATGCTTCTTTTTACTACTCTTCCAGGTTTTCCCCACTCTCCTGACTCTGGATGCGAAACACTCGCACTGGTCGATCTCCGATCGTGTGGTGATCAGTCACACGCAGAGATGTTCCAGTATATGCGATGGGCCCTGTTCCACATCTTTCGTCAGAACAGTTGGTACTTTCCTGGGCCTTATCCGCACTACGCTGAGCGTAGCTCATAGGTTGTGGATTTCTTTAACCCAAAAAAAAATTTCCTTATTCATTTGCTCTCAATTTTCGTAATACTATTCTCATTTTTACGTCGTGCTCTTAATCTACTTATCTCGATTACTCTTGGTCCTTCTTCATTATTCTAAATATGTCCACGTCTCTTGTCTGGTTAACGTTTTATTGCTATCGCTTTTACTCTCACCGCTTCGGTTGACTTGTTTCTCGTTAATATGCTCACTATTTCCTCAGGCAGATCCCTCTCGCATCACTCGTTAATATTTGTTTATCCATTTTATTCGTTACCCTTCTATTCGTTAATGGTTTATTTACTAAACATCCCTGCTCAATTTTGAAATTTATCCCGCTTCCGTATTTGTATGTTTTCCCGCACTTTGATTCTTTATTTTCCCCTTTAATTTTTTTTTTTTTTTTTTTGTAATGTTTTCCGTTATCTTTCCGTTTCCGCGCTTTATTCATTGATTTTTGTGTTGACGCCTATTGTTGTGCAAATCGTTATATATTTGGTTTTTAACCTATTCCCGTATCTGTATACTACTTAACTTTGGCTCTTGACCTTGCTTATTTGTTTATTTGTTCATTACGTCATTTTATTGTTCATCTCTACATACTTATACATATACCCTTATCCATACACATATATTCATATACACATATCCACCTATATCCGGATATCTACATCTATACGCATTTCTCCCTAGCTGTTCGTGGAGTGGTTGATATTATTGCATTTATCGTTTCTGAATTTATTCAATCCCACAATTGCAACTTTTTGTTTCGTAATAAAAGTAGACAGTTCGTTCGTTTTTCATTATTGTAACTTTTTGTTCCATCGTAAAAGTAGACAGTATGTTCGTTTTCCATAACTAAAACTTTTCTTCAATGTTTCTAATTGGTCTCATTTTTGTTAGTGTCTCTTGTTATTTTAATTTTCCGTGTCATGATGTCAAGCTTTCACTTTTGTTCTATTATATTGTATCGCGTTTCATTTTATATTTGTTGTTTCTCGTAATTTTGATTTTTCATTCAAATGTCTTTGCCCTTGCTTTCTTTCTGTGAATTTGTTACTTGTTGTTTTCTGTTTGTTCATTTCGTTTTGTGTTTTCCTTGTCATTTTTATTGTGTTTATTTGTTCACAATCTATTTTGTTATATGTGCGCTCTTCATTTTCTGTCAATCATGTTTTTGTATAATTTTTCCCGATTGTTCCTATTACTGCTAATGTCCATTTTGACTTTCATCTTGATCTGCCGTTTGTTGTTGTCCTAGTTTGATCTCATTTTTCCTCCGCGTCTTCGCAAAATGTCGTCCTCGACATTCATTATTTGATTTATCTATTATCTTGTGTTCTCTCGGTTTTCAGTATTTTGTTCTCGTGTCTTCTCTACCATATTTGTCACATGCGCATTTTCTCTGATCAATTTTCCTTACTCTTAAATAAGTGTAGATTTTAATAGTTTTGATTTTTCGCATTATTTTATTTTTGTTTATGGTGATCGGTCCTCTACTTTTATTATATATCATTTTGGTTGGGGTGTATACACCGATATATGCAATTATTTATATACAATTAGTCCTCTTTTTGGCACTAAGTTCTGCCATTACCGTCTCTGTTCAATGTTATGACCATGCTAATAGTTCGTTGTGTTTTTCTCCTTTACGCAAAATACAGATACAGTGTTCTTCTGCTCCTTCTACCTCCCTCTCTGAATAGTTTACTCATCATCTTATAACAATTTTCAATGAATACTATGCTGGATTTGTTATAACTATTTGTACCTCATCTTCATCTTAATGCATTTTCCTTTTCCCGTTTCCTTTTTACGTCTGATATTCTCCGTTACATTCTGACCATATCTTTCTCTCTTTGTTTTCCTCAGCTATTCTTAGTAGTTCATTTCTTGCATTCGGCTTTATCATTAGAGTCGTTCTATTTCTCTTCACTTTAGTTCAATTTTTCCTCTCTGGTCCTTGATTATTCTCTCACGAATAAATTCATTGTTCAAATTTTCTATTAAATTGTTCCTCCATGAGCTTCCTTGCTTCTGTATAGCTAATGTTATTCACGATAATATGACGCTTTTCTGCTTCCATATTTCTCCTGTGGTGGTATTGGGATTGATTTCCATTGTGATCCGTTTTATTCTATTAATTCACCTACATTGATTCCGAATCTTTTATCTGAATTTTGTTTCATTTTACTTCCCGAAGTTATATACTAAATATACCACGCTGATATATATACATATATTGTTATATAATCGTATACCTTTATATATTCATTGTTCATACTATATATAGTCATAACCCTTTCTATGTATATGGGTTCGTAATTCGTGATACTTTCTAGATCTCTTTTCACTGTTCTTAGTTTAGTGTTCTGTACTCTTTCATTTACTGTATTTTTCACCCGTCTGGTTCTAATTGTTTCCCATTCTCTATCGTTGACGTTGGATAGTCTTTCATAGTTCGTTCCGGTCATTAATATGAGCATCGTATGTATAACTGTTTTGTATATTCATATTACTTTGGCTAACCTTGAGCTTACTGATTTCTTTCGCTGGATCATTTTCGTTGATACCTATTATGTTATTCTCGTATCTTGTATATTTTTAAATTTTATTTACAAACGACAGTCTTTAACACAATAATATCATTTTAGAGGAGTCAATAATGCACCAGTCGATTAAGCTCCAATCACGAGCACTCGATGTATAGAAGCGTGTCAATCAAAATCATTGCCAAAATGCGCACCAACCGAAGTATATTTGTAAAAACTTATCGTTGCAAGTGTCTTGTCTTACCAGTGTATCTACATACTCTTCGGATGTACGATTTCACCCGCCCTTTCGTCTTTACTATCATCATAATTTGTAAATAATTACACCGACCGGCAACCGATCACCATCGAATGGGCACTGATTTGGGTTTCTATAATATAAACCTTAGCTTACCTATAATAAATGTGCGTGTGTCATAGCCAGATGTGGCACTGAATTAGCAATGTGAAATTAAATTGGCCATCATACTATACAAAATAGGAAACAAAATCGATGTTAATAATATATATATTATACACAAGCACGCACAAACACGGCCCGCGAGACACATACAACAGGATATTGATTCAACAAGGACGTTTAATTAGCTAAAATTTTTCAATTTAAAATTAATTAACTTAACAAAAAAAATGCACGAGGACGCCTGCAGCCTCATCAGAATCGACCACTCCACTTCGAGAAATTCATAGCCAAATGTGTAAGCTTTTCACTCAAACTTCAGACACCTCACAAAATCCATATGGAATGGTCATTGCTGACAACGAAAGAATCATCAAATCCATGGCGGATGGCCATGATTATCACGAATCAGGCCGCATTCTCGGAATCAGACGGAATACAATAATCGGCACCATAAATAAAATCTACTAATATTTTAGAATAGAAATTCCACTACAGTTGTTTAGGACACTTGTGGTATTTTATTACAGACAAGGCAGACAAACATATAGAGTCAAGTCAATAGCACTAAGACGCATAAATCAACACCACTTATCCAACACTCGAATTTATAATGGAATATTTCACGCATATATAAAAATTTTAAAATTACCACTATCCCGAGATTAATAACACCAGATAAAATTGATGGTTCTGACCAGTGGACATGATTTATTAATACATTGATTATCCCATTACTGACTAACAATAATTATTTAAGTACATATAAATTTATATACAAGTACAAAATGCCATAGTAACATAATTAATAATCATTTTCATGCATGCAAATTTGACAATTTTCTGTTTTATTTTAACCAATTGAATCGAAAATAGAAAGCCATACATAATTTTATTAAAAACTGAATTTTAAAATACTTATAAAACATACTTGATTTAATTAGTAAAGTCCATAAAATCAATAAAATATATATATATATATATATATATATATATATATATATATATATATATATATATATATATATATATATAACCATTCCAACTATACTGTACTGAAAAGTCGTTCTCTTGAAAATAAATAAACAATCTACTGGAATAAATTTATGGTGTAACAGAAGCCGATACACCAACCGGCATTTGATTATCATTTGATCATATAAATAATCATATTAAAGATTCTTCCCTAAATTCTTGATATTTTAGATAAACTATGAAAATTTTAATGTACATTAGAATAAATAAATAAATATCTTACTTCTGTATTCATTATTTTTACAAAAAATCTTAAAATTAACTGAATCCAAAACAATGCCTATTTGATAAAGCTAAATGAATGTCTCATTTAGGATAATTAAATGCGCTTTGGGGTAATGAGTACATTACCGAGATTACATACCTTCACTAACTACACCTAAATCCAGAATATCAGAAAAATAAACTGACTATCAACGCATTGATGGATTTGATGTGGAAAAAATTCAAATGGGTATTCATTGATGGTTTTTCATGTAAGATTTGATAGTCGCTCAAAGTTTTATTTGACATCGACAAAAGCAACGAAACGAACCGAGAGAAACTACAATGAATCGAAGAACTAATCAAATTTCCAGCATCATTTTCAAAAGTAAATGTTCGAATTATTATTCCAATTGATAGACATGTTAAAATCAATAAAACGCATTCCATTTTCGTTTTGTTAATCTCATATCATTTCAATTTCATCTGAACATTACAGCAACAATCCAAATCTAAAAGAAATGATTGGGCACCGCTGGCACAGGGCACCGCTAGCACACCCACCCCCCCGTAAAAAATTTAAAAAAAATTTTTTCAAGGTCAAATTTTAAACAAAGACATATGACTCATCAAGGTCATCGAAACAAAGACCATGACTCATCCGATGACTCATCAAATTTCTCAAGGTCATTTAAACAAAGACCATGACTCATCAAGGTCATTTCAAGGTCGCGTGACTCATCCAAAGTCATTCAAAAGGTCATATGACTCATCGCGATGACTCATCAAGGTCATATTATTATTTTTAAAAAATATTATTATTTTTATTATTATTTTTCAAAAATAATATTACGTGAGCTAGCGGTGCCCTTCTATTTGGCATGCCAAAAGTTATCGTTCCCATCAATTTATTTCATCGATCGATAGCTTATCTTGAAGCTTGGTGCAAGACCTTTCGAATAAGCTATAGTGGTCATCACCATCATTAATATTGGCAAAATTATTAACATTTTCCCGAGACCATTTTCAAGGTCATTTGACTATTTTATTATTATTTTTCAAAATATTATTTTTTTTCAAGGTCAAATTTTTTTTCAAGGTCATTTTTTTCAAGGTCAAAATTTTTCAAGGTAAAATTTTTTTTCAAGGTCATATTTTAAAATTTAAATTTACAGAGTTCCCGCCAACGAAAATTATTCAACGATAGCTCATTTTAAAGCCCAATCCAAGACCTTTTGAATGAGCCATATATTTATTAACATTATTATTTCTAAAGATATTATTATTATTATTATTATTATTATTATTATTATTATTATTATTATTATTATTATTATTATTATTATTATTATTATTATTATTATTATTATTATTATTATTATTAGTATTAATATATATACTCTGAGTTTATCCGACAAAATATTCTGTCCCCCTATGGGTAATGCTCACAAGGGTACTGCTCACGCTCAACAACTCGCAAGGGTATTATTAAACAAATCAACAAAACATACATTTATTTAAACAATTAAATAATTTAAAATTAACGAAGGTAAACTAAATATTGATGTACTAGTATTCTCAGCAATATTGTTTGAAATTGGTAACGTTGAATTGATTTTCAGATATTCAATTGATCCTTTGATTGTTTGAATTTCGCTTAATAATAATTCAATCCTTTTTAACAAATAATCATGCTTCTTATCAATAATTTTCATATTCTTTTTATTTTCAACAATATAGTTATTGAAAACTTCAATATGAACAATCAATTTAATTTTTATATTTTGTATATATTTAAATGATAGTTCATAGGTGTTTTCTAAATTCTCCAATCTTTGAGATATTCTTTTTCCTGGATGCTTTGACCATTTTGGTTTATCGAGAATATATAAAATATCCATCAACTTGACTGTATTCGGACAAACACATATTGATTTATTAAAAGAATCCACGGTTATTGTTGTATTGTGAGAGCACACACTCGTTATAATAATTTGCAATATGAATATAGTTTTCATGGTGTATCAAATCAAAACTCGTATATATATTTTACATTTATAGTCTATCAACCAATCAGAATCATACGGTATTAGTAAAAATAAAACATCATATTTTAAATTATTGTAGAAATGTCTCAACATAATTTTATTGAAAATCTTTTAAGCGAAATTATCAACAAGAAGATTGTGGAAAGCCTCAGTTTCCTGGTCGATCGGACAGAAAAAATTATCGAAGGGAATCACATCGATTATGAAGATATGCTCAAATCCGATTGCCTCGAAACGAAAAAGTTCTATTTTCATAGGATTTTTAACTGTCTATGTGACGAAGAGATGAAGTGGACCCGAATACTAGTAGGGTTAGCTTATATGAAGATCATAATAGAAAAAAGTTTATGGAACTCGGAACATTATTATCAGTGGTCTCAAGAAGTAATACTTTTATAATCTATATTTTAATAATATTTATTTTCTAGATAATCAAGTCAAAGTTTACACCATGGATTGAAGCCAATGGCGGATGGGGTGTATTGAACGGACTCGTCAGAAATACAAAGGAAATCGACGAGCACAAAATGAAGTTTAAAAACTATGTAAAACTTGCAACAGGTGTTGCTATTTTGTATGTTATATTCCGATTTTTAAATAAAAATTAATATAGTTATTTTATTTGATTTTTAAATAAAAATTAATATAGTTATTTTGTTTGATTTTCAAATAAAAATTAATATACTTATTTTAAATAAATTTACAAACAATAATTAACTAAAATTTATTAATTAACACATTCGCAGTCGTCATCTCCACATTTCATTATATTTTCAACGACATGATCAATACAATCATTCGTAATATTATCTTTAGGTTCATCTTTAGGTTCCTCTATAGGTTCATCTATAGGTTCATAGATTTCCTCATCAATTTCTTCTTGAGTATCAATTTCTTGAGTTTCTTCCTCATCATCAAATCCTGAATTTTGACTCTTAACTATCCAGCCGATATTTAATGCATTTGTAATAGATAATATGTCCTCAATTTTTACACCAGCTATTTCTGTAAATTTTTCCAACAAAAAGTTCATTACAAATTCTAAATAATAAATAATTCGGTAATTAATTAATCATGTTAACCTTTTTCTGCAGTCATTTTCATCACTTTAAAATTATATTATAAGTTTGTTTATAGATTTTCTTTGTTAAATTTGCATGTCATTTGCATTTATGTTGCAATTAATAAAGAGAAAAAACAAATATGACTAATACATTTATTAAATATAACATTAAAATATTTGTGAAAGTCTAGCAGACATAATTTTCCAAATAGGAGAATATACATCATTATTATCAACTTTATATCCCTGGATTGCAATTGTTATATACCAATTTTCATTTTTTTTGAAACTGATTTCATCAAAAGCATCATAAAATCTTGCATATCTGCTGTTGAACCATGTATGTTGATTACATGCTAGATTTGAATCTATTCGTTTAAAAACATCATCAATAGTTTTGACATCTATCATTGAAAGCGTGCCGGATAAGAATTGAAATTTAGTTGGAATTAGCTTGACTGGTGCAACCAATTTCATATTGATTTCTTCTTTCAAAAAATACATTTTGTAGTTGTGGAACATTTGAACTGGTTGTACCATTTCTTTAGGTTTTTCGGTGCATGAAGTTTTCTTGGTCATAGTGAATAATGATTAAATTGAAATGTTACAGGGTTTTTATACCTTTGACTCATGCCTATCAACCAATCAGATTATAGCATGTCTTTGTTTAAATTTGCATGTCATTTGCATTAATGCTGCATTTATGTTCATATTATTAATGTGACATTATTATTAATGTTTTATTATTATTTATGTGTCATATTATTATTACTATAGTGTCATATTATTATTCTCAAATTATTATTACTATTATTACTATAGTGTCATATTATTATTACTATTTATATTATTCTTACTATTTATATTATTATTATTACTATTATTACTATTATTACTATTTATATTATTATTATTACTTGTATTACTATTTAAATTATTATTACTATTTCAAATATAAAATAAAAACACGATAAAAAACATTTATTAACATCCGATATCTACAATCCGGGAGTAGTGAAACCTTCTCAGAGTTTTCACTAACTCCCATTCAACATATCGCCGATAACGATCGGCACAGCATGAGCATCCGATGATGCACTGATATTCTGGCTCCATGTGTTTCATTGTCCTATCGATCTTCAGATACTATAGGAATTGATGAAATACTTCCAAGATTCGGATTTGAGTTGCATAAAATATTAGATCCGGAATGATCTCTGGTTCTCGATCCTTGATAATGTCGGTTATTTGTGGATAGTAATATTTTATTCTATTCATCATCACTTCTAAATATTTATTTAAATAACAAATATAAAAAATGTAAAAATGAAAATTTAAAATTTACCGTAATCATCAATATCCTTCATCAGATTCGCTGCACATTGGAAATTTTGTACATAGTGAAATAAATGAATTCTAAACAAAAAACCGTTTGTTTAAATCAAACAATAACCAATTAGAAATTAACCAATTAGACCAATGAAATTATCTCATTTCGAACATTGCCAACAAATTCTCTATACTCCAAATTTCTCAACCCCAGCATGACAACCTTTTCACTACCAAACACGTTGACACATATAGGGTTATATTTTAATAGTCTTAGTGCAGGAAACAATTCCGGTTCAAACATACAATCACATTTTTTCGACATGTTATATAGATTGATACTATGTCCCATATCCATAGTAACGGTAATTGATTGGATTTTAATATTATTTATTCGATATTGTAATTTATTAATATCCAAGGGTTTCTTACATCCATGATTCTACATTTACCTGTCTTGAAAAATATTATCGGGTATTTCCCGCTTCTATCGATAATTTGCTGGGGTTTTCCTGGTGGGAACCTCATATTCGATACATCAAAACTTTCTCGATAATTTATATTTACTAACATTATTAAATCATTTATGAAAATTAGTCTTTATATACAAATTGAGCACGAGTTCATTAAATCATCGAATATAAACAAATACACATATATTTATAAAATTTGAAATGGAATTAAGAAATGATGCAGTATACCAAATCGTTGGTCCGAGTGGTAGTGGAAAAACATTATTTGTTTGTAAATTACTAAAATCAATTTTATTCAAATCAAAATTCAACAGGATTTATTGGCATAGGGGTGCTGATGAAGAACATGGATTAACTCAATCAAGTTTCTGTAAATTAAAAAACATGAAAATAGTAAAGGGATTCGATAAAAACTGGTCCAGCCGATTAAAGAAAGGTGATGTCATTATTATCGATGATTTGTATCAAGAAGCTAATAAAGAAAAGATTTGATTAATATTCAAAATAAATAGATTAATATGCAAAATAAATAGATAAATATTATTAATTCAACATAAAGACCATATATGTCTGCAGGATGCACAGTGCAAGTTAACAAAGGAAAATTAATTAATAATAAATATGTTTTAATCAAAAAGTAATACAATAAAACAATAAATTTATAAAAACAAATTAAAACATTTATTTCCGAAACAATAATAACTAATACATCCAGCATCTTCATGGTTCTTGCGAAGATCTTTTTCCATTTTGATGAAAATGGTATATTTCATTCTGAATAATCTAAAATAATATTATAAATACCATACCATTCCCTTCATCATATCATCACCATTTGTAGTTGCGTTCGTGCCCAATATAATTAATTACCAAGATGATTTTCATATTATTCAATGTTTGAAAATTTCCTACATTATAGTACCGTTATTATGTATGGTAATAATTCATTTGACTTTGATATTGTATTGATTTGTATTGAGAACTTACATGTATATAGTATGATATTTATTAATCAGTATTGAACAGGCTTGACAATTGCGAACATTCTTCTTGTGACACTTAGAACAAACAATTACGTGACCACACGGTAAATACAAAACCGAAACTTGATTTTCTTTACAAATTGAACAAGTTAAATATCTTTTCTTAAGTTCAGTTTTTCCGTTAGCTTATTTTCAATCAAATCGGCTTTTGCTATCCATTCATAAATCAATCTACTATATCCCGGTTTTAACCTTAAATACATGCAACTCCAAAAGTATTCATTCAGTGAATCGTTGTTTACCACTTTTTTTTCTAAATACATTAAATAACTAGATAACTTCAAAATGCATTAATCATAATTAAATAAATCAATCAAATATTCAATAGAGGAATTGTTTGAAAATCTTTAAAATCTTTATGATTTGCTTATCACTGTAAGTATCATGATTATTTATAAAATCTTCAACTGTGTTATTGAAAAATTTCAATGAACGCTTATCTTCAAAATAGGCTGGACTTAATTTTTCCTTATTTCTAGTAGGATGTCCTTGCTATAAATGACATATAAAAAATATTGACAAAATAATAAAGTTACCAAATGTGTTTTGTGATTTACACATTCATATTCAACAGTTTTACTTGTAGAAATCATCAGTAATAAATAAATTTCTTAATAACTAAATTACTTTTGTTTTTACATTTATAAAAATTGAGATAGCCAATCAAATTAGAGTTTTCAAAATGTATAAAATGTAACCATGGTTGAACCTTCAAATGTCTAAGTAACATCATATTGTATAACAATAATAATAAGCATGACTAGTACCCTTGCAACCTGTTGAGTGTGAGCAGTACCCATAGAGGGACAAAATATTTTGTCGGATAGACTAGGAGTATATAATAATAATAATAATAATAATAATAATAATAATAATAATAATAATAATAATAATAATAATAATAATAATAATAATATACTTTGAAAATAAATAATAAGAAATTTGAAAATAATTTTGAAAATGATGAAAATGTTGAAAATGATGAAAATATTGAAAATGATGAAAACGTAAAAAATTATGAAAATGTTCCTGAAAATAATCAACAAATATTGAAAATCGTAAATTGATGCAGAAATTAAGTTTTATAAATATTTAAGTAAATAATAATAAAACATCGAAAATAAAATAATAAGAACTTCGCAAATAATAATAATAATAGTAATAATAATAATAATATTGATAAAAACTTTGAAAATAATTCTTTGAAAATATAATCAAAATATAATTTGAAAATATAATTTGAAAAATATAATCATGAAAATGTTGAAAATCGTGAAAATAGTGAAAATGTAGAAAATTATGAAAATAATCATGCAAATGATGAAAATGTTGAAAATCAGGTAATTGACGTAGAATTTAAGTTTTATGAATATTTAAGTAAATAATAATAATGAAACTTCTAAATTAAAATAATAATTAAAACTTTTAAAATAATAATTAGAATAAAAATAATAATAATAAAAAATAATAATAATAATAATTTTTTGACAATAATTCTTTGAAAATAATACTTTGAAAAATATTTGATGAAAATGTTCCTGAAATAATCATGAAAATGTTGAAAATCGTGAAAATATTGAAAATGGAAAAAATTATGAAAATAATGAAAATTATTAAAATATTCATGCAAATGATGAAAATGTTGAAAATCATGAAATTGACTTGGAAATTAAGTTTTATGAATATTTGGAATAATAATCATAATTATGATTATGCAAATGATGAAAATGTTGAAAATCATGAAATTGACTTGGAAATTAAGTTTTATGAATATTTGCAATAATAATCATAATAATAATAATCATAATAATAATCATAATCATAAGGTGAAATATTATTAATTATGAAAATCATGAAAATGTTGGAAAAGTTGGAAATTATGAAAATATTGAAAATTATTAAAATATTCATGCAAATGATGAAAATGTTGAAAATCATGAAATTGACTTGGAAATTAAGTTTTATGAATATTTGGAATAATAATCATAATTATGATTATGCAAATGATGAAAATGCTGAAAAGCATGAAATGGACGTAGAAATTAGGTTTTATGCAAATAACAACAATAATAATAATAACAATAATAATAATAATAATAATAATAATAATAATAATAATAATAATAATAATAATAATAATAATAATAATAATATAATAATAATAATAATAATAATAATAATAATAATAATAATAATATTGATTAAAACTTTGAAAATAATAATAATAATTTTGAAAATAACATCTTGAAAATAATATCTTTCCCAATAATAATGATAAATTAAATTATGACGTAATCGATGATTAAAACAAAAAGTATTATATAATCAACGATTTAAACAAAATTAAACTATTAGGTAATCGATAATTAAAACAAAAATAAAAATATTATTATATAATCAACGATTTAAACAAAATTGAATTATTACGTAATCAATAATTAAAACAATAATAAACAGCTGGAACAAAGACATTATTTTGAAAATAAATAATATTTTGAAAAATAATAATATGACCTTGAAAATAATAATATAACTTGAAAAAATAAAATAATCGAATGCGAGTTGTTGAGCGTGAGCAGTACCCTTGTGAGCATTACCCATAGGGGACAGATTATTTTGTTCGATAAACTCGGAGTATATATATTAATACTAATAATAATAATAATAATAATAATAATAATAATAATAATAATAATAATAATAATAATAATAATAATGATAATAATAATAATAATAATAATAATAATAATAATAATATTAATATCTCTAGAAATAATAATAATAATAATAATAATAATAACGAGATATATGGCTCATTCGAAAGGTCTTGGATTGGGCTTTAAAATGAATAACTATACATAATGAATAACTATACACTATTGATAAATTATAAACAAATTATTAAATCTATAAATTTTTAAATCATAAATAACAATTTTAAATAATTATTTTCAAAAATAATTTTTAACAAACGTTATTTTTTAAATTTTATAAAATCTTCTAAAAATATAATTTGATAGTTTTTTTCAATTATTTAACATAACCATTATTCTATATACATCAACATACAAAAGCATAAGTGAAAACATTCAACACACTTGTATCACCGCATTCTTCACATTGATTTTATGATTAAAAGTTCTTATTTTGAAAAGATTTTAAAATCCGACATTCCTAATTCTCTTATTCAAACTTTATTATGATCCTTAAAATTCGACACTCCATTTGGTCGACAATGTTCTTGCACTCGAGTACAGAGATTAAAATAGAAGAAGATACTCCAACATACGGATTCTAGCGAAAACCAGTTTGCAAAGAAATATTTATAAATCAAAGATTAGCACTTCAATACTTCCAGAAAATACACGTCATAAAAAACGAGACACAATAGATAGCCAATGGACGTATTAAAGAAAACAAGAACTATAAACAACAAACACACTTCAATGAAAGCCTAAACAGAAACGGATATCAAGTTAAGAACATTGAAAGAATGAATTTTACCCCATAAAGAACTAGGGAAATAACACAAAAAAGAAGAAATATTTGTTTATATTAATTTCAAATTTTATTGACAAAATAGAAATAAAATATTTCTATTTTCTCAATTTGAGAAGTTAATTAAATTTTAGGAAACCAAATAAATTGATAAAAATGAATGACAAAGATATTGAAAACGAATGCGGAATCTGTTATGAAATGTTTGACCCAAAAGCCAATTGTATACTTTTACCATGCCAGCACCATTTCGGTTACAAATGTTTACATCGTTGGCTATCAGAACATGAGACTTGCCCATATGCAATAAGGTTTGTAGAAAAAGTATAATTTAACGATTTTAAAAAATCATGTATAATAAAGGAAACCACTAAACGGTTTCTCTTCCATAAGTTTAAAAGAAATCTCTATCTAATAGAGTGAAAAACTCTAATTTTCATAGAATTCCTCATATCAAACATCGAAATCCAATGCAATACAAATTACGAATTTATTGTCAATTTTATCAAAGAAATTACAAAAAAATTAATTTACACCAAGATGTAAAATCTTTATCGAATTTATGGAAAATGAATTATTTTGATATTGTCAATTATCAATTCAACTGGAGTGAAATCAAGGAAGAATATTAAGATCTTGTAAGAGATATCGAAGAGACGCTGACATAGGAAAAAAATCACAATTGCTCTGTAGAATATCTTGGAGATTTAAAACTAATTTTAAACCGATTATTTAAAATTTCAGAATGTAATCAAATTGTTATAAAAAACATTTTTCTACGTTAGATAGAAGAAAATGTAATTTTCCCTTCAAAAAAAGAAATAAAAACTTTCAATGACATCGTCTTTTACACAACAAGACTGTGTGATATATTGGAGAAAGACAAATATAAAATGTCAGAAAAGATTTATTATTTAATTAGCAATTCTTGCAATGTTTTGTCAAAAATTCATATTTCTTTTAATTATTATAAGAAATGGGAAATAATAACCAAAAATACTGAAACATCAGCCAACAGAATCGAAAAAATGAAAGCCAACTTTAAAATTTAAATTAATATATTTCAATTCAATTTTATTTTTATTTTAATTATTTTTTTATGTTATTTTTAAATATTGTTTTTAAATATTATTTTTAAATAATAATTATATTTTAAATCTATTTTAATTATTTTTTAATATAATTTTTAATTATAAATTATATTATATTTTATTTATCAAAATATTTGGAGTAAAAATTAAAATGATATATTTTAATTCAATTTTATTTTTATTATGAAATTTTATTTGTGGTATTATTTATTACAATATTTGTTTGAATAATCAAATTATCTCATATAATTTATTTAAATAAATTTTCAATTATTTTAAATTTAAAATATATTGTAATAATTTTGAAATAATTTAAATTGATAATTTGTTAATTTTTTATATTTTATTACATATTTTTTGTATAATTTCAACTATATATT
The DNA here is from genome assembly GCA_959609185.1 of Schmidtea polychroa. Classification (NCBI taxonomy): domain Eukaryota; kingdom Metazoa; phylum Platyhelminthes; order Tricladida; family Dugesiidae; genus Schmidtea; species Schmidtea polychroa. The sequence goes on along the minus strand of CAUHTR010003740.1, from coordinate 20,660 downwards.
AAAAAAAGTTTTATTACAAAATTTTATTTTCACAATGTCTTTGAAAATATTTCACAACTTGACTTTGAATTTATTTAACTATTTTCAAAATTTATAACTTACAAAAAAACTTTAAATATTTCTAAACATCTTTTGTCAATTAATTGATCATTTCTTTGTGATATTATTTATTACAATATTTGTTTGAATAATCAAATTATCTCATATAATTAATTTAAATAAATTTTCAATTATTTTAAATATAAAATGATTAGCAAATCAAATATTTGAAAAATAATAATAAATATTTAATTTATTACAATGAATGAAAATATAAATTAAATATTACACACAAATGAATATTCAAGATTTAATAACCAGTAAATACGTGAAAGAAACTAAAAATGAGTTTCAAAATCCTTTCAATGATGCAATAGAAAGATGGGAAAAAGAAGTTATCAGTAAAGAAATTAATCAAATAAATAACCAAATAAAAGTCACTTGGCCAACTTTTATTGAAACCGACGAAACAGTCTATCCAGTTCAAACTCGATTTAATTCCTCTAATTTGTGGTTAAACTCTAACTGGGAGAATGAAATAATGTTGACAAGTCAATCTGAAATTTTACCAAAAACCATCAGAAAAAACCTTAAATATGAATACAAACCAGAAAAAAATCAAAAATTATTATTCGATAGAGTAAAAATAAAGAAACAACATAAACATTATGCGGCAAGTTATGTCGGGCAAAATAATTTTTTTACAATTTGGACCAGAATTATATTAAGTTATTTAATTTTAACAATAATAAATTTCTAAATTCTAAGCCAAAAAATGAATATTTACCAATTGGCAATTGCAAATGGAAACGTTCTGAAGAATTGAAAATGACAGCCACTGAAGATAAAATTATTATTTATGAATCTGCTGAACAGCATCCCCCTTTACGAATGTTACCAACTCTCACATCAAACATTCATACATATTACAATATAAAAACAGATTTGTCGAAAGAAAATGTTCTAGGTACATTAGTTCCAATAACAAACGAACGAGTCTTTCTTGGTTATCTTAAAAATCAAACAAATCTTTATAAAAAAAATCCTGCCTTTCAAAATGCTCCAATTTACCAAACAACAATAGAAAACCAATTTTTCCGTACTCCAGTTTATCAGCAGAAAACGTCTGTAAACGATCTGTAAAAGAACTTTGAATGAAAAATTACGAGCTTGTGGTAGTAACCTTTTACATAAAAAAGAAAAAACAAAATATTTTGAAAAACGAAATCGAATTAAAATGTTTCAAATCAAACAACAAAAATTNACAAAAATTGAATTTACAATTTGATCCAAATTCAAAGGATACTACAAATAAAAAGTGTTCAGTTTGTGGCAACGTTGGTCATATCAAAACCAACTCTGACTGTCCAATGTTTGTAACTAAATCAAAACGTTCTAAAGATTCGTTACCAAAATCTAATGCAAAACGAAGAGGAACTTTTAAAATATCAGATAACTCACTTAAAAGACAAAAATTAGAATAAATATATTGTTTAAATTAATAAAATATTTTTTATTGAAATTTTATTATATTTCTTCAAAGATTTTTGATATGAATTAATTAAAAAGTTTTTAGAAATTTATAAAATTTAATTGTATAATTTATTCTTATTTACAAAAACATTTGTCAGAAGCGTTACTTTTTTTTATTTTTTTAAAATCCATTTTTAGACTTGATAAAAAACTAGGCCGACTCCTCTCTCGATCTGGTTAGACTTTGTGAAGGTGTCATGTATATATATCATTTTGTTTCCCATTAATCTTTTCCAAATATTAAATCGGTTGAATAATTTATTGCCTATTAGCCTAACTGACGGTAGCCCATTAATCTAACAAACAGGTGGCTACCCTTTGAATAATGATTTACCTTAAAATTCAAATAACAAATTAAATTATTTGTTTTTTTTGGCTACTGGCTATTTTAACCGATTTAAGATTATTTTATTCGTCTTCATAATTTCATTTGTCGACGGTTAGTACGTTTTCTCTCTGAAAATAATTGATTTTTACTTTATCTAATTTTAAATTAATTTAAATTGATTTTGATAATTTGTAAATATTTTATAATTTATTACATATTAAATTAAATAAACAAACACGTATTCACTACATTCTTCACATTGATTTTATGATTAAAAGTTCTTATTAATAATGCTTCACATATCATACGCTTAAAACTATTATCAATATATTTTGATAAGATTTTAAAATCCGACATTCTTTTACACAACAAGACTGTGTGATATATTGGAGAAAGACAAATATAAAATGTCAGAAAAGATTTATTATTTAATTAGCAATTCTTGCAATGTTTTGTCAAAAATTCATATTTCTTTTAATTATTATAAGAAATGGGAAATAATAACCAAAAATACTGAAACATCAGCCAACAGAATCGAAAAAATGAAAGCCAACTTTAAAATTTAAATTAATATATTTCAATTCAATTTTATTTTTATTTTAATTATTTTTTTATGTTATTTTTAAATATTGTTTTTAAATATTATTTTTAAATAATAATTATATTTTAAATCTATTTTAATTATTTTTTAATATTATTTTTAATTATTAATTATATTATATTTTTTATTTATCAAAATATTTGGAGTAAGAATAACGATATAATATAGTTTCCTAATATTTTTTAATTATATCTTAAATCAATTCTTAAATAAACACGGTTAAGACTTTATTATTAAAAATCGCCATCCGTACATCGTTTTCACTATATATTTTGATAGTATAAGTATCATCATCAGGTTACCTATATTCAATAGGGATGAATAACTATACACTATTGAAAATTATAAACAAATTATTAAATCTATAAATTTTTAAATCATAAATGACAATTTTAAATAATTATTTTCAAAAATAATTTTTAACAAACGTTATTTTTCACTTTTATAAAATCTTTTAAAAATATAATTTGATAGTTTTTTCAATTATTTAACATAACCATTATTCTATATACATCAACATACAAAAGCATAAGTGAAAACATTCAACACACTTGTATCACTGCTTTCTTCACATTGATTTTATGATTAAAAGTTCTTATTTTGAAAAGATTTTAAAATCCGACATTCCTAATTCTCTTATTCAAACTTTATTATGATCCTTAAAATTCGACACTCCATTTGGTCGACAATGTTCTTGCACTCGAGTACAGAGATTAAAATAGAAGAAGACACTCCAACATACGGATTCTAGCGAAAACCAGTTTGCAAAGAAATATTTATAAATCAAAGATTAGCACTTAAATACTTCCAGAAAATACACGTCATAAAAAACGAGACACAATAGATAGCCAATGGACGTATTAAAGAATAAAAATTGATAAAAATGAATGACAAAGATATTGAAAACGAAATAGGAATCTGTTATGAAACGTTTGACCCAAAAGCCAATTGTATACTTTTACCATGCCAGCACCATTTCGGTTACAAATGTTTACATCGTTGGCTATCAGAACATGAGACTTGCCCATATGCAATAAGGTTTGTAGAAAAAGTATAATTTAACGATTTTAAAAAATCATGTATAATAAAGGAAACCACTAAACGGTTTCTCTTCCATAAGTTTAAAAGAAATCTCTATCTAATAGAGTGAAAAACTCTAATTTTCATAGAATTCCTCATATCAAACATCGAAATCCAATGCAATACAAATTACGAATTTATTGTCAATTTTATCAAAGAAATTACAAAAAAATTAATTTACACCAAGATGTAAAATCTTTATCGAATTTATGGAAAATTAATTATTTTGATGTTGTCAATTATCAAGTCAACTGGAGTGAAATCAAGGAAGAATATTAAGAACTTGTAAGAGATATCGAAGAGACCCTGACATGGGAAAAAGAAAATCACAATTGCTTTGTAGAATATCTTGGAGATATAAAACTAATTTTAAACCGATTATTTAAAATTTCAGAATGTAATCAAAATGTTATAAAAAACATATTTCTACATTAGATAGAAGAAAATGTAAATTTCCTTTCAAAAAACGAAATAAATACTTTCAATGACATCGTCTTTTACACAACAAGACTGTGTGATATATTGGAGAAAGACAAATATAAAATGTCAGAAAAGATTTATTATTTAATTAGCAATTCTTGCAATGTTTTGTCAAAAATTCATATTTCTTTTAATTATTATAAGAAATGGGAAATAATAACCAAAAATACTGAAACATCAGCCAACAGAATCGAAGAAATGAAAGCCAACTTTAAAATTTAAATTAATATATTTCAATTCAATTTTATTTTTATTTTAATTATTTTTTTATATTATTTTTAAATATTGTTTTTAAATATTATTTTTAAATAATAATTATATTTTAAATCTATTTTAATTATTTTTTAATATTATTTTTAATTATTAATTATATTATATTTTTTATTTATCAAAATATTTGGAGTAAGAATAACGATATAATACAGTTTCCTAATATTTTTTAATTATATCTTAAATCAATTCTTAAATAAACACGGTTAAGACTTTATTATTAAAAATCGCCATCCGTACATCGTTTTCACTATATATTTTGATAGTATAAGTATCATCATCAGGTTACCTATATTCAATAGGGATGAATAACTATACACTATTGAAAATTATAAACAAATTATTAAATCTATAAATTTTTAAATCATAAATGACAATTTTAAATAATTATTTTCAAAAATAATTTTTAACAAACGTTATTTTTCACTTTTATAAAATCTTTTAAAAATATAATTTGATAGTTTTTTCAATTATTTAACATAACCATTATTCTATATACATCAACATACAAAAGCATAAGTGAAAACATTCAACACACTTGTATCACTGCTTTCTTCACATTGATTTTATGATTAAAAGTTCTTATTTTGAAAAGATTTTAAAATCCGACATTCCTAATTCTCTTATTCAAACTTTATTATGATCCTTAAAATTCGACACTCCATTTGGTCGACAATGTTCTTGCACTCGAGTACAGAGATTAAAATAGAAGAAGACACTCCAACATACGGATTCTAGCGAAAACCAGTTTGCAAAGAAATATTTATAAATCAAAGATTAGCACTTAAATACTTCCAGAAAATACACGTCATAAAAAACGAGACACAATAGATAGCCAATGGACGTATTAAAGAATAAAAATTGATAAAAATGAATGACAAAGATATTGAAAACGAAATAGGAATCTGTTATGAAACGTTTGACCCAAAAGCCAATTGTATACTTTTACCATGCCAGCACCATTTCGGTTACAAATGTTTACATCGTTGGCTATCAGAACATGAGACTTGCCCATATGCAATAAGGTTTGTAGAAAAAGTATAATTTAACGATTTTAAAAAATCATGTATAATAAAGGAAACCACTAAACGGTTTCTCTTCCATAAGTTTAAAAGAAATCTCTATCTAATAGAGTGAAAAACTGTAATTTTCATAGAATTCCTCATATCAAACATCGAAATCCAATGCAATACAAATTACGAATTTATTGTCAATTTTATCAAAGAAATTACAAAAAAATTAATTTACACCAAGATGTAAAATCTTTATCGAATTTATGGAAAATTAATTATTTTGATGTTGTCAATTATCAAGTCAACTGGAGTGAAATCAAGGAAGAATATTAAGAACTTGTAAGAGATATCGAAGAGACCCTGACATGGGAAAAAGAAAATCACAATTGCTTTGTAGAATATCTTGGAGATATAAAACTAATTTTAAACCGATTATTTAAAATTTCAGAATGTAATCAAAATGTTATAAAAAACATATTTCTACATTAGATAGAAGAAAATGTAAATTTCCTTTCAAAAAACGAAATAAATACTTTCAATGACATCGTCTTTTACACAACAAGACTGTGTGATATATTGGAGAAAGACAAATATAAAATGTCAGAAAAGATTTATTATTTAATTAGCAATTCTTGCAATGTTTTGTCAAAAATTCATATTTCTTTTAATTATTATAAGAAATGGGAAATAATAACCAAAAATACTGAAACATCAGCCAACAGAATCGAAAAAATGAAAGCCAACTTTAAAATTTAAATTAATATATTTCAATTCAATTTTATTTTTATTTTAATTATTTTTTTATGTTATTTTTAAATATTGTTTTTAAATATTATTTTTAAATAATAATTATATTTTAAATCTATTTTAATTATTTTTTAATATTATTTTTAATTATTAATTATATTATATTTTTTATTTATCAAAATATTTGGAGTAAGAATAACGATATAATATAGTTTCCTAATATTTTTTAATTATATCTTAAATCAATTCTTAAATAAACACGGTTAAGACTTTATTATTAAAAATCGCCATCCGTACATCGTTTTCACTATATATTTTGATAGTATAAGTATCATCATCAGGTTACCTATATTCAATAGGGATGAATAACTATACACTATTGAAAATTATAAACAAATTATTAAATCTATAAATTTTTAAATCATAAATGACAATTTTAAATAATTATTTTCAAAAATAATTTTTAACAAACGTTATTTTTCACTTTTATAAAATCTTTTAAAAATATAATTTGATAGTTTTTTCAATTATTTAACATAACCATTATTCTATATACATCAACATACAAAAGCATAAGTGAAAACATTCAACACACTTGTATCACTGCTTTCTTCACATTGATTTTATGATTAAAAGTTCTTATTTTGAAAAGATTTTAAAATCCGACATTCCTAATTCTCTTATTCAAACTTTATTATGATCCTTAAAATTCGACACTCCATTTGGTCGACAATGTTCTTGCACTCGAGTACAGAGATTAAAATAGAAGAAGATACTCCAACATACGGATTCTAGCGAAAACCAGTTTGCAAAGAAATATTTATAAATCAAAGATTAGCACTTAAATACTTCCAGAAAATACACGTCAAATTTTAAAAACCCCAAAGTAATTTTTTAACCAGTGTCGTTAAACACGGCCGCTATTTTACTAACTTTTTCTTCTTCTGTACAAGATTTTTTAATGGGGCTTTTTATATTTTAAAAATGGAGCCATTTTTTGATATTTAAGGAAAATTATGCTATTTTTTTGTTTATAAGAAAAACTGAGCTATTTTTTTTTAAATATAATAAAATCCGTGCTATTTTCTTTATTATTTCAAAATCTGTGCTGTTTTCTTTATCATTTCAAAAAACGTGTTATTTCTTTATTATTTCAAAAAACGTGAACAACACGAACACGCATACACCCCAGCAGTCCCAACACAGATTTTAAAGGTGCTCTGCTAGGCTCTACAAATTCTCCTACAAACAATCAACTACTAACTTAGCAATCAAACTTATCAATAACTTTTGATTACGTCAACACACATATGGTAACAGCACTATTTCTACTATATTAGTTTATATATCTTATAAATGGAATATTTTCTCAATGGTTTATCATTCATATCATTTGCATGACACTTATTTAAAATTTAAAATACATGGAATTAATTGATTGTTAATTGAATTCGAATTTCTGGATATGCCATTAAATATATCTTTTCTTGAATATTAGAACTTTTCAATTTCAAAATATGGATTCTATCCATATTGCGACAAATGCTGATTCTTTACTAAAAATTATTTGCTTGACAAATGTAGACCAAATACGGCTACCACACGGTCAATGATGTCACGGCATCATTATAAATACATTTTAGTCACTCTGAAAAAACTGACCGAGACAGCTTAAGCAAAAGAGCAGTCACGGGAATATTTGATTCTTAAGTCTCTGGGAACCTAAATTACATTAAGTGAACGATGTACAAAAATATTTACAAGCAAAGGAACTCGGGATAAAAATGTGAGCTCAGAAATTAAGAGTTTTCAGGTGTTATTTATAGAGAAACCTGAGGAATTTACAAACGGCGCTATAAGTTTGAAGTGTTATGGCAACTGATAACGATATTTATAAAAAATTATTTATTTATTTATATTTTGTCAATGTTTTTGTCTACAAAATACATCTACGATGCAAAAATGAGCAATCTACTTAACCAATCAAATCTTTCATAATTTATAGATATTTCCTAATAAATTCTGTATTCAATAAGTGATTGGTTGACGCTCTGGCATTCACATCACGAATCAAGCATTTAGCAATGAATTCTTTTAATTCCTTTGACATTCCAGAGTTATTATATTCTATTGCTTTATCAGAGCACATTATTTCCATCATTTCCTGATCGCTTTGCCCATGATAAAGAGTCTGGTCTATTTCAATGAACAATTAAACATTTATAACTAGAATTAAAGATTAATTTACTTGTGTGGAGCTTGATAAGAATCGCTCCCAATGACCATACGTCAGATTTCACTCCATAATTTTCCTTGCGTATTATTTCCGGAGAAATGTATTTATTCACAGTTAACTTATGTGGGTTTTTTTTTGAATTTGGTCAAAAAAGTCATCAATGAGTGATTTGTCAAGATATTCCGTCCAGTTGAAACTTTGAAGCTTTACGTTGTGATTGCCGTCGATGAAGATTGAAAAAGCTACAAAGTAAATGAGATAGAGAATGTGATCAAATCAAACATACGACTGAGATCCTTATAAATGAAGCCGTATTGGTGAATATATTCGAGGCCTTCTAATATTTGCTTGGTCCATTTAGAAATTTCAAATTCTTTCAATGGTAATTTTTTTTCATTTTCTCTGAAACTGTTCAGAGTTACCTAATTAAATGAATATTTATAATAATTCCCTTCATAATGATCGGATCTCACTCCGTGAATATTTTCCATCACGATTCTGATATCAGTTTCATTATAATATGCATCCAACAATTGAATGAATCTTGAATGGGAATTAGTTGCCAGGAAGAGTTCTAATCTTTTGCTGATCCAATCCGTTGCATTTTTGCCAATTATTTCACTCTCATTGCAATTATTGATCCATTTCGTTGCGTCGTTGCCAATAACTTTACTCGTATTCCAATTATTGTATGATTTTATAATTACTTCTTTTTTGGATAATTTAAATTTCCCTTTGTAATAATAGATCCATTCAAAACATATATATCTCGACATATAATTATCCTCAATCTCATACAGATCTGACTTACTTTGACAAAGTTAAAATGATTTTGTTTCATGAAAATATTTACTCGGTAAAATTGCAATATTTGATAGATTTATTAGCGCCAACATTATATTGATATAGACAAAGGGATTCATCACCCAAATAATCACCTCCCATGAACAGGGATAAATATTTGGTTTCACATTTGAGTTCCTCTGCAAGCTTGGCCTTCAGCTTTGCAACGGTATCAGTTGGCCAGCATTGCAATTTGTGTTGAATCGTTTCATTGAACAGTGATTGAACAAGAACAGTTTCGCAGGTCCTAGAGAATTAATATATATGAAATTATTAATTAATTAAAAAAGAAAGGTTAATTGAGGTATGCTAATGTTATATAATTCAGGGACGGCTCTACCATATAGGCGAATTAGGCGGCCGCCTAGTGCGCAAAAATATTTTTCTAAATTATTTCTCGAATATATAAAAAAATTATTTATTATGATATCTTTAATTTTTCTCTTTCACAATTGTCACTCCTATATTATTTTGTACTATTATTTATGTATTTTGAAACTGCATATATTATATTTTGAAATGGACAAATTTTTGATTTCACTCAATAAAAAATTTATTATGAAATACCTACTCCTTGAATTAAGAAATTTAAATTAAAACATAATGTTTCAGTTGGCATTCTTTAAGGTAGGCGCTTCATAAAAATTCGCCTAGGGTGCTAGGCTTGGACAAAATTTCTTGAGCCGCCCCTGATATAATTCTATATAAATATTATAAAAATATATAACATTTAATGTTGTATAAACGTAAAAGCCAAAAGCATTAATTAAAACAAAATATCCACAAATGCTGACTTGTAAATAACTCGAACCCGATCACAGCCAGTACAGCCACATTTATCAACAGTTTCCTTGTTATCCAATTCATTTGATCCCTTCACAATTATCAAATCCTCCTTTCTCAATCCGACTATGTCTGCAATAATGCCTTTCAAATGGCCAACAGTTTGCCATAATTCTATTTCCACCATGTCGGGAACAGGAAAATTTGCCCTCAATTTGAGAATAATTATTTCACTATCAAACAAATAATCATTCCAAAAATATAATTAAATATTACTCGATATTAATATTATTCCCATCATATTCACAATAAATGGGGATTCCTGGCGAATCTATACAAGGCAATAAATATTTGTTATTATCCAGTTGGATGCCTTTGTATTTCATTGTCATAGCTTTGTAATTGGTATTCGCTCCTTCAATTCTATCCACAATTTTCCGCCTCAATTTGACAGCATTGTCATTCTCATGGACCTGAACCTCTAAGTCTATCATTTCCTTAGCCATACGAAATTTCAATCTCCAACTTCCTGCTGCAATCAAAAAGCGCATTTAATACATTTTTGCGTTTTTTGTCGTAAATTAGCCGAAATAAATTTGTCTGTTTCTACAATAACTTTATAGAAGCTATTTTTGTATTAAATATAATTAATTTTAATTTTTTGTTCTTCGATTTTTATGATAAAAATTTTTGAATTTTACAAGGCTCTTTGTCACACCCGTTATCAAGCGTTAAAGAAAATTTTCAATCACCAAGAGTCACAATAGACTGATTGACAATTTAAAAATATATTTATACAATAACCTCCATTTCGATATTGACACAAAACAATGATTTGATCTTTCCTTTTTGAATTTGAAATGCGATCTTATGTTTCTATTAGATGGACTTCGAACACTGATAAAGCATGAATATATTAGAAACAGGAAGATTGATGCTGATTCGATTATGGGTCTGATAGAGAGGTGAAGCCGAGTCATGTTCAACAAGCAACATTAAGGAGGATTGTTACACTGACTCTTGAAATGAGACCTTATATTTTAGTTAGATGAACTTCGAATACTGATAATACAGGAATATATGAAGAACATGAAGATTGGTGCTGATCCGATTATGCATTTATTAGAGAGGTTATGCAATTCCATGTTCAACAAGCTTCCAAGTTAATGATTGTAAAATTGACTTTTAAAAATGATATATCTTTGGATGAAAGATTTTTTACAAATTAATGAAATTATAGAGTTCTGTATACATTTTGAAATAAAGGTGGCGATTAAAAATGTAAATATTTAAACAAAGTAATTTTATTTGTATATTATATCGATAATGCATATGTAAATTTTAATTTAATTAATTAAAAAAAACTTAATAAAATTAAATAAAGTTATATGTGCATGTTTGAGGCACTACACTGTTGAGGAAATTATTTCTAAGAAAAGATTTTTACTAATATTTAAATTAAATTTATAAATTATTAAATTTATTACAAATATGCAATTATAAAATGATGATATTTTGATGCCAGAATATAAATGTAAATTAATTCTAGATAAATTAGGTTTTGTCCAATCAAATATAAATAAAATATTTCATTATTGAATGTATTTAATAATTAATGAAAATAATTATTTGATTTTGGAATAAATTACGTATTTGTTATTGAGGTTTCTTTCGAGGAAAACGTTTGTGACAATTTTATAATAAATTTAATTTTTATTAAATATTATTAAAATAATTTTAGTTTCTTTCAGATTTATATATTTAATTATAAAATATGATAATATAATTATATTTCATTATAAAATGTAATTAATTACCTGAAACGTTTCGAAGTGATTGTTTCAATTCATCTGAAATATAAAATAATGCATTATTTGCAAAGGCATTTTCTCTAATATTTCAATAAATATTCGCAATAACCAAATCAATGTTAATTTACACAAATAATATTTTTCAAAAATTAATTATTTATTATGTAATTAATTTTAAGCTTATTAGTTGGGTTACAAAGTCTTTTATTTAGTCTCTTTTTTCAATTCTCTAGTGTTAAATGATCAAGACGTGATCAAGATTTCAGGTACGAAAATAACAACAAGTTTTGTAAGTTCAATACTTAATAAATATAATTAAAAAATCTTTTTATAACATGTATTAATCATTAAAAATTTTGTTACGAAAACTTTTTTTGTGCGCGAACAAAATGTGAGTCGCAACTTTCTGAAAAAACATTATCTGCCGTCTTAACGGTCAAATTTAATATACAAAATGAAAGTTGTTCGGATGTGGCTATATTATTAGACGAACATCCTCATTTAGCAAAAAAAATCCACTCCGAAGAAAAATATGTTTTTAAAAGAAAATAAAGATTTTATCGTTTTTTTCTTATTTTTTTTCACCTATAAAATACTTGCAAAGTGTACTCTTTTTGAACACAAAATAGTTGGTCACCTTAATTTAATGTGAAATATGAGATTGATGCTTTTGCATATCTCCTTAATACTCGGTCGCGTATTTGGTAAATATAATCTTACCTCATTTTCTTTTGAACTCAGTTTGTGTCTATTGTTGTTTATAATATTGTTGGATATTTTGTGCAAGTCGGTATCATTCTCTGACTCCTTTGTGTTCTTTTTGAAATAAAACAAAAATCTTTATTTGAGACTAATACAATTACACTTTGGTTATACTTTTTATTGATTCAACTACACTTGATACAACCCTTTTTTGGTCTGCACTTTTAAATACCACTGCAAATCTTACGTAGGGATAAATCTTCTAACGGGAGATGTCCCTTTCTGGTACGCTCGATTTAAAATATTCAATTGACACCAAGTTCAAAGTTTTCTTTATTACTTTCGCTAAATAGTTTGTTTAATTTTCTTCAACCAACTGGCAATTCTGTATTCTTGCCGGTCGTTTTTATACCCATCTCGTAATTTGTTTCGCTGTATTAAATTAATTCGGATACAATTTCCTCCCGGGCTTCCTCTTGTCGCTTTGAGGAATTTGCCAGTCTCCTTCGACGGTTTGTCCCGATTTGATTTTGAGTCGGGTAATTTAATTGTCTCTGACAATTCAGGTTCTCTCACATCGCTCGGGTTCTCCGTTAGCTCGAGTTTCCGGTTATCTCGGGTTCTCCATTAGTTAATTAATATTATTTTTAGTTTTTCGTAATTAATTCCTTCTAGAGAGCCCCCCGCCCACTGATTTTATTTTATTATAGTTGAACTCGTCTCATTATTCGGCATCCATCGAAACCAGTTTCCCCCGGAAAATATTCATTTTTAATTTTTTTGATTTTTTAATTAATATTTTGTACTTTTAATTATTATTGTGAATTTGGTGTTTTTTTTGATTTTTCATCTCATTTTTGTACCTCTCTTGTTGAACCCCAACAATATTTACCAGTGCAGAAAATCCAGACTCGCACAAATAGAATGTTGGAAATTGTAAAAAAAATTTAATATCTTTTTCACTGATATTTGGATATTTCTGTTTAATAAAAATTCAAAAATAATCGAGGGTAATTTCTGAATGTTTCAGTCTTAATATGCGGTCATAAGGGATTTCATTTAATTCTTCTTCTTATGTAATATTTAAATTACTTTTATCTGGTGGATATTCAATAAAGAGGATTTCCTAACCATGTCTTTGGATGAAACAGATTTTTATCAAATTGATGAAATTATAGAGTTTTGTATACATTTTGAAATAAAGGTGGCGATGAAAAATGTAAATATTTAAATAAAAATAATTTTTTTGTATATTATATCGATAATGTATATGTAAATTTTAATTTAATTAATAAAAAAAACTTAATAAAACTAAATAAAGTTATATGTGCATGTTTGAGGCACTACACTGTTGAGGAAATTATTTCTAGATAAATTAGGTTTTGTCCAATCAAATATAAATAAAATATTTCATTATTGAATGTATTTAATAATTAATGAAAATAATTATTTGATTTTGGAATAAATTACGTATTTGTTATTGAGGTTTCTTTCGAGGAAAACGTTTGTGACAATTTTATAATAAATTTAATTTTTATTAAATATTATTAAAATAATTTTAGTTTCTTTCAGATTTATATATTTAATTATAAAATATGATAATATAATTATATTTCATTATAAAATGTAATTAATTACCAGAAACGTTTCGAAGTGATTGTTTCAATTCATCTGAAATATAAAATAATGCATTATTTGCAAAGGCATTTTCTCTAATATTTAAAAAAATTGCATTCCCAATCCCTTATTATATTAGGATTTCAGCTATGAAAATAACAACAAGTTTTGTAAGTTCAATACTTAATAACTATAATTAAAATATCTTTTTAAAACATATATTAATGTGAAATATGAGCTTGATGCGTTTTGCATATCTCCTTAATATTAGGTCGCGTATTTGACAAACATAATCTTAACTCAATTTCTTTTGAACTCAGTTTTTGCCTTTTTTTTGTTTATATATTTACCAGTCAAAAAATCCCGACCCGCACAAATAGAATGTTGAAAATTGTAAAAAAAACTTTAATGTCCTTTTCAATGATATTTGGATATTTCTGTTTAATAAAAATTCAAAAATGTAATCGAGGGGATTTTCTGAATGTTTCAGTCTTAATATGCGGTCATAAGGGATTTCATTTAATTCTTCTTCTTATGTAAGATTTAAAGTACTTTTATCTGGTGGATATTCAGTAAAGAGGATTTCCTAACCAGTCATAAGAATCGATTGATAATTCTGGGGAAAATATTAATTTTCTCTTTTAAAGATGTCAAATGAGCGCAAATCGCATAAAATAATAATAATTTAATATGAAATTTATAAATTTTCAGTGATAAAATTAGACGAGTTCACCACACCCTCTTACATATATCTACGTTTCCTCGGTTGAGAACCTTTGTTATATAAGATAAATAATAAAATATTAATTAATTATGATGAAATATTTTTATAAATTTTACCTTTCAAGTTCTTAATTAATTTCTCCATTTCATCTAAAACATTTATTAAATAAAAAATAATAAATCCAAATAACAAACCATTCTGTCTTTTGGGCTCGTCTTGCTTTACGCTTTCGTATTCTGCAACTATTGAAAAAATGTACTAGTAATATTACTACTATTAATAACAACCCAAATCAAAATACTTATAAAAAATTTTGGAAATTTTTAGGATAAAGTAGGTCAACTCAAATTTTATAATTTTTTACATTTTTCAATCATTCTACACGAAATTTTTCAGAGTTTTTATGTAGGTCAAATCAAGATACTTAGAAAAATTTTTAAGAAATTAAGTAGGTCAACTCAAATACTTGGAAATTTTTTTTAAAAATATGTAGGTCGAGTCAAATACTTCGAAAATTTTTTATAAAAAAGTAGGTCAACTTAAAAATAAATAGGTCAACTCAAGAAACTTAGAAAATTTTTGAAAAATTAAGTAGGTCAAATATATATATATCCGGGGTAGAAAAACTGACTTTATTTGTGCATGTGTGTAATGGGCAATAAATAAGGGATCATTCAACAACTTTTAGGAATTGAAAATTTTTTAAAAATAATGGATAACTCATTTTAAATAACGCGCGCGGTGAATATTATTATTATTATTATTATTATTATTATTATTATTATTATTATTATCCTGTAAAACAAGTAGATATTTTTGAAGGAACAAATTAATATAATTTAAAAACAATAAAAACTCAAATACTTAGAAATTTTTTTTAGAAAAATGAGTGTGAGCAGTACATTTATGAGCAATACCTATAGGGGGTCAAAATATCTTGTCGGATAAATAATAATAATAATAATAATATTCACCGCGCGCGGTATTTAAAATGAGTTATCCATTATTTTAAAAAAAATTTCAATTCTTAAAAGTTGTTGAATTATCCCTCATTTATTGCCCATTACACACATGCACGCATAAAGTCAGTTTTTCTACCCCGATATATCGGGCCCCTAACCATCTACTCTTGACCTTCTTCCCAATTTATTCAAATACTCAAGTAACTTAATTTTCAACTAATTCTTTTATTCAAATCTTCTCCAAAAATTATTCTTCACAATTATTTTCTTTACAATTCTTTTTCACAATCGTTTCTCCAATAACGTTTCGTTCGACGTTGTCTAGATTTTCACAATAATTTTATCTCTCAGATTATCTCTCAAATTGTCTCTCAAATTGTCTCTCAAATTGTCTCACAAATTGTCTCAATTTTTGTTCCCACTTTTCCAAATTTTGTTCTGATTTCGTGTCCACCAGTTTTCCTTTATATAGCTATTTTATTTGTTGCACTGGCGACAGATTCTGTTTACCATTTTCTCTACGTCAGCCTTATCTCTGACAGACATCAAGATATTTTTCCATTTTCCTTTTGTGTTAAGCCGCCTTCTCCCAACAATTTTGCTATCTTTGACAAGCTGTCAAGATACGGAATTTTCCCTTATTTTGTTTTTCTGGAATTTGAAATTCCACCTTCATTTGTACTTCTTAATTAACAATGACTTTTGTTTTAATTTCTTGTTCGTTTCCTTTTTTTTAATTTATCTTTCTCCTTTTTAATTTCTTTTTACTTCCATTTTCTTTTCTGAGTTCCCATAGATCGTCCCGTTTGACACGACGATCTTCCCCCAGGTAATTTATTTATTTATTATGTTATTTTTCATTTAGGTATCTTTAACAATACAAACATCAAAAAAACAAGATCACATCAAGAGGGTTGCAAAATAAATAATAACAATCAGTTTGAATTGAGATAAATCAAATCTCGTTTTCACGCTCTTTCTATATACATTGTATTGTTATCGAAATATTTTGTTTTAATTCAGTGCAGTTAAAATGAACTTTTGTACAAAACCTAAAGAAACCACTGACGGTTCATTTTGGACTAACTCTTTAGATGCAAGTGGCGGCGAGTTACCATCATAAATATTACTAGAAATGTCGAATATGAATTTAAAAGACTTTTTCTGTTTTAAATCTTAATATAAATAAATAATAATTCAAATAAATAGAAATAAAAACTATAAATAGATAAACAAATTAATTTATTTTTAAATTAAAACAAATATAATTACTTGATTTACAGATGATGCAAAATAATTCAGCTGAAATTATTATTTATCGAGCAATTTTATATAAAACTTTACAAATTAATTTGAATCTTATTTCCACGATCAAGAGGATCAGAAGCAGGAAAAGCAAAATACTGAAAATAGTGTCAATGTAAATGTAAAATATATAATTTAATTATTTTCTTATTTATGACTAAAAGCTAGAAAAAGGGAAGGGCAGAATTCACTTGCTAAACACGGACAATTTTCAGTTGCTGAATCAAAAAATCACATTGCTTTTGTTTAGTGAAGTAAATTTTTTAATATAGCGCCACATGAACTTTTTACTTGTCTAAGCTTGCCATCGATATAATAGTAAGTGAGATATCTATGCGTTTTAACTCTAGATTCTAGTTGATTCTTTTATTTATAAAATTGTTGATTAAATTGTAAAAATAAACTTGATGTATTTTGATACATCTGTGGTGAATACACCATTATTAGCAACAGGAACCTCTCGATAATAATGCTTAAAATTCCGGATTATTCATTGGTCTAGACCAGTGGTTTTCAATTAATATAAAAGCGCGGAACACCATTCACATGATTATTTTTACGTGGAACATTGACAAAAAATACTTGCCCACAATGAGTGACCAATAACAAATTACTATAAATCTGTCGTAAACGTAAACAATGCCTTCTTATAAGCAAAGAATCTTCTTATACCACGCGAACAATAACAAGCAATAAAACACTTTTATATTTGTATGTTTATATATCTGTGTAACGGCTTTCTTATTAAATCATCTTATAAAAAACTAAATTGAGGTTTTTGATGATATGTATCTTAAATGCAAATTTAAAAATAAAATGTCATTTTTTTCGCGGAACACGGGTTGAGAACCACTGTTCTAGACTCTAGAGGCTGAACTAAAGGTGTAGTATTTTGGGCAAATAAACCAGCTTTATATTACTCAATTCTCTAGTTAATATAATTTTGGACGAGAGGAACAATTATCAATTAAAAGGCATACGTTTTTATTTTCTTGGCCAAATTTTTTATCAATCTTATGAAGCAACTCTTCAAAAATACTTGAAGTCATCCATGAACTGTTATTGTATTTATAATTTACTGGAAATTGTTTGATCCCACGAAAGCATCGTAGATTCTTATATTTCCCGATTACGATAGGTTCAAGTTTTTCAGTCCCATTAAAGTTAACGCCAAGTAAAACAGTAATCCTATCTTTCTTGGTCATAATTCCATCGCAACTATCATTACTAATCATAAAAGACTGATTAAGCAATGCTTTATATACAAGACATGTTTCATCCGCATTGAATATATCATCTTCTCGATAAATTTTGTTTATTTCCTCAAATTCATTCGCTCTCCAACTTTCACATGTACCAAAATCAACGGATTTCGCTTCTCCATTAATCACACGGTAAACTATTTGATTTCGCTGTTTAAAGTTATCAAACCATCCATTGCTGGGTTTGAAGTCAGAGATATTTTAGTAACCTGAAGTTTTATAGTATTTACAGAAATGGGGAAGTTTATCCAGTTTACAAACTTCAACTCAAGCTCTGGGTGTTTGGCTTGTTGGATTCTTATTCTGTCAATGATATTCTGTCGGTGCTACTTTATTTATAAATTCCGACCTCAACTTTCAAAATGATATTGATTTTCTCTCTTATGCTGATTGCTTTATATTTCATGACGGTTAGAATTCTTGATTTATATTAAATAAATTAATAATATATTCTAATGACTTTATTATATATATATATATATATATATATATATATATATATATATATATATATATTAGGGTTCGTAATCCCGGGATCCCGCAATTTTTAGCAATCCCGAAATCCCGGGATCGAACACTTGATCCCGGGATTTGACTTTTTAAGCCTAAAAGGAAAAATACCTTACCGTTTCTTAAAAATTCTTTAAAACAATCGTTTTTGGGTTGAACATTTTCAAATTTAAATTTTTTCGGTGAGATTTTGGTCATAGGCATGGAGGAAACCAAAGTGATGTTACTGAGATAAATTCCGCTCCAGTGATCAAAAAGGTACGAAAATTGATAGTAATGTTCAGACGATCGCCAACAAAAACGATATCTTGCAGAAATATGTTGCTGCTGAATTTGGGAAGCAAATCACTCTAATAAAAGATTGCAAACTAGGTGAACAGCCTTTTGTCAATGCTTGAACGTATCTATTTATTAAAAAATTGTATTCAAAAGGCATTGATAGACATAAGTCTACCTGAAGGTGAATCATTTGCTTTATCTAATGATGAGCTTAAAATGATATCTTCTATCATTAGTGCTCTAGTACCAGTAAAAGCAACAGTTGAGGCCCTTTGTCGTCGGGATGCTAGTCTGTTCACAGCCATGTTGCTATAACTTTTATGTTAAAAAAACTTAAAGATTCTAACAACGTTATATGTCAAAAATTGCATTCAGCTCTCATTCTTCGCATGCAACAAAGGCGACAGATATCAGTGGTGTACTTCAGTATTTACATAATGGTAGGACAAACGTTCAGTCCGAATCTGAAATAGCGCTCGTAACAGTTCCATCTGCCGTAAAATGTCGAAAAATAATAGTTGAGTTACTCGAAAGATTAGATGCTGCAAATCCAGCTACAGCACTAACAGCTCATGAGTCCGAAGTTGAATCTTCTGTTTCAAATGAGGCACCTATCGAAATTGTTTCAGATTCTTCTGATTCTCAATCTGAATCTCTTTCCTTTTCTCTTGAACAACCTTTAAATATTGCAGACGAGCTCAATAAAGCTATAAAACAAGCACATTTTCCGAGGATGCCAATTCGATGTGAGATGCTGTCAGCGAAAATTCAAAAGGAAATGGTATGTTTGAAAATGGAGGAACACTTGTGATTTTTTGCAAAGAGCGTATGATTTTCTAATGACAATCAACCAACCAGTGTAGAGTCCGAACGTGCCTTTTCTGCGGCCGGACTTTTTGCAACGAAAATAAGAAGTCGTATGGGCGATGAAACTTTGGATGCACTATGCTTTCTTAAAAGTTATTTAAAAATAACAAAGAATATGTATAATATTAATATGTATAAATAATATATTATAAAAAACATTTATTTTCTTTATAATTTGATAAACTATTTTTTATAAACTTATTTTTGAATGTGTCATTTTTTTAAATACCTGTTCTTGAAATATATTAACGGGATTTTTAAATACCTGTTCTTGAAATATATTAACATATTATTTTAACAAAATTAATCTCTTTCTTTTTCTATAATTTGGTTAAAATAGTATGTTAATATATTTCAAGAACATGTATTTAAAATCCCGGACTAATCCCGGATTGGAAATATAGCACGGGATTGCCAACCCTAATATATATATATATATATAATTAGTATTTTCGAATTATTAAGTAAATGCAAATATATAAATGTTCATTATTTTTTATAACAGATGCAAAATGACCGATTATTAGGTTTTTCGAATTACATAGTTTTACTGTATTATTATTTTTGTTTTATTAATCACATGAAAAAGAAATTTATTAAAAATTTATAATAACATCTAGAATCTAAAGAAACTAATTAGAATTATTGAATTCGATTGATTTAGAAAA
>CAUHTR010003733.1:0-31909 GCA_959609185.1 Schmidtea polychroa | reverse complement strand
ACGTCCGATCACGAATTATCCGAGGAAGACTTATCTTATTTCTAAGAAAATGCAAAACTCATAGACAACGTATATTATGACATAACGATTCCCGGCTGTCCACGGCCAATCTTATCATTAGACTTAAGAAAAAGAGCATTCGAGTTAATTTACAACATTCATCATACAGTCATTCACCATAATTACGAACTCATCGATATTAGTTATGCCTAGACATTCATGCGTAAGGACGTAAGGAGTTGATGAAGGAATTGAATTCGTAGAATGTCAACTGCAAAAAGTCGTGAGACATACTAAAATCCTATCATAAAATTTCTAATTGGTAATTGTTTTGACGTGTTGCATGTCAATCTTGTCGGTGCACTACCTCCTTCCATGGGCAAATGTTATATACTCACCCTAATAAATAGGAAATTCAGGTGGCACGAAGCAATTTCTATTTAAAGTACTTCTGTTGGGGTTCAATAGGAGCCAAGATAAGGAAAAAAAGAGATGTTAGGAAAGAAAGCAAGATAAATTAAAAATAGTATTTAAAAATTACTTAAAATAGAAAATAATTACTATAGTTAGAATAAAAATATAAATAGCAATAAACAATTACTATATTTAGATTATTAATAAAAACTAGTATTTAAATAAAAATAAGTAATAAAAATAGTAATTAAATAATTACTATTTATAGAATAGGTTAAATAAAACTAATATAAATACTGTTACAATTTTAAGTTAAAGGGAAAATAATTAGAGATACAAGAAAAACGGATAAACATCTATATATATATATATATATATATATATATATATATATATATATATATATATATATATATATATATATATATATATATATATATATATATATATATATATATATATATATATATATATATATATATATATATATATATATATATATATATATATATTCACGCGCAACCTATTAATATCAGTGGAGTCGAACCTTTTTTGTGTTAGATCGAGAACTACCCATCGAACCTAACACTTCAGCAGAAAATGTTGCCAAAATTATAATTTTAATTTTTCACGTTACGATATCCCAAATCATATATTTACAGTAGTATGATTGGAGCCCGCCAGATCAGGAGCCCGCCAGATCACATACCCCCTCCCCCCCCGGGGAAAAAAAATTTTTAGAACGATGCCACATATTTTTAGAACTATTACGTAATCAATGCCTAATATTTTTAGAACTATTACGTAATTTTTTTTTAAATTAAGTGATCTGGCGGGCTCACACTTTTTTTCATCCCAAAAATTAATGTTCCCATTATCCGATTTTATTGACCGATACCTCATCTTAAAGCTCAGTCCAAGACCTTTCGAATGAGCTATAGGTATCTTATATATCTTTAATAGTTTTAATGTTATTAACAATTGATGACCACCATCTTTTCAAAGTTAAATTATTATTATTTTCCAAAATATTATTAAGTGATTCAGCGGGCTCCTACTTTTTTTCATCCCAAAAATTAATGTTCCCATTATTCGAATTTATTGGACGATACCTCATCTTAAAGCATAGTGCAAGACCTTTCAAATGAGTTATTGAAGGTATCATCATCATTAATATTAACAAAGAGAATGACTCACCCAACGATGCCTAATATTTTTAGAATGGTGTCTAATATTTTTAGAATGATGCCCAATATTTTTAGAATTATTACATCATATTTTTAGAATGATGCCTAATATTTTTAGAATGATGCCTAATATTTTTAGAATGGTGCCTCTTATTTTTAGAATGATGCCTAATATTTTTAGAATGATGCCTAATATTTTTAGAATGGTGCCTAATATTTTTAGAATGATGCCTAATATTTTTAGAATGATTACGTCATAATTTTAGAATGATGCCTAATATTTTTAGAACGATGCCTAATATTTTTAGAATGATGCCTAATATTTTTAGAATGATTACGTCATATTTTTAGAACGATGCCTCTTATTTTTAGAACTAATAATTTTGTTTTAATTATCGATTACATAATAATTTAATTTTGTTTAAATCATTGATTACATATTATTATTTTTTAATTTTCAATATTTTCTTTTAAAATATTAACGCACGCGTGGAAGTTGTTATTATCATATATAATCTATCCGACAAAATATTCTGTCACCTTATGGGTAATGCTCACAAGGGCACTGCTCACTATCAACATCTCACATGGGTATTAATATTATAACATTATTATTTTATTTTTTCAAGCTGATGTTAGTATTATTATTTTTCAAAATATTATTTTTCAAGGTCAAGGTCATTTATTTTTTTTTCAAGGTCATTTATTATTATTATTATAATAATTATTATTATAATTATTATTATTATTATTATTATTATTATTATTATTATTATTATTATTATAATTATTATTATTATTGCAAATATTAGTCAAAAACATAAAATATTTACACACACACACAACCCATTAACCATTATTATTATCAATATTAGTGAAAACCTAAAATATTTTTACACACACACACACACATACATATACAACCCATTAAACTTTATTATTATTATTATTATTATCATTATTATTATTATTATTATTATTATTATTATTATTATTATTATTATTATTATTATTGTTATTATTATTATTGCAAATATTAGTCAAAAACATAAAATATTTACACACACACACAACCCATCAACAATTATTATTATCAATATTAGTGAAAACCTAAAATATTTTTTACACAATCCATTAAACTTTATTATTATTATTATTATTATTATTATTATTATTATTATTATTATTATTATTATTATTATTATTATTATTATTGTAAAACCTAAAATATTTTCTACACACTCAACCCATTAACAATTATTATTATCAATATTAGTGAAAAACATAAAATATTTTTACACACACACAGACACAACCCATTAACAATTATTATTATTATTATTATTGCAAATATTAGTCAAAAACCTAAAATAATTTTTACACACTAAGTTATGGGTAGAGAATTATTATATGTTTGCAGTATTCTGTGTTTGCTTTTATAGGAAGTTGACAATAAGGAGCGATAATTTTACACATACATTCTATATACACATACCTTGTTTAACATTGGTGTATATACTCCTAGTCTATCCGACAAAATATTCTGTCCCCCCTATGGGTATTGCTAGCAAGGGTACTACTCACATTCAACATGTCGCAAGGGTATATTAATTAAAGTTAGTAAATAAATCCT
Source organism: Schmidtea polychroa (assembly GCA_959609185.1). Lineage (NCBI taxonomy): Eukaryota > Metazoa > Platyhelminthes > Tricladida > Dugesiidae > Schmidtea > Schmidtea polychroa. The sequence goes on along the minus strand of CAUHTR010003733.1, from coordinate 28,675 downwards.
ATCACACATACTATTTAAACGATAAAAATCAAGACAAGAGAGGACAAGATAAAGTTTATGCATTTAGTATTGCCAGGCCTAATGAGCAGTGACCAAATATCTGTGCCTGAAAGACACGCTGGATATTTGTTCGCGTCCACAAGGGTCGTCTGTGCCTCCCCCAAGTGGGGTCAGAAGCACCTGGGCATTATAGCTTTCCGTACGGAACATTACGCCTAGCATGGGTAGTCAACTACCAGCACATTCGAAACGTATAATTTCAAAATACATGCGTCATTGGCACTATAACCAAATTAATTAATGTTTTCACTAACACAAATATATATTTACAGAGGCCTCCCACTAGTTGGATTACAACCGCCCACCACGACGATCAGCTTGTAAATATATATTAATTAAGGGATAAAGAGGACCCACCCAACCCTATTATATTTAATTTACAAAAGGTTTCTGCTGGTAATCTATCTCAAAATTATCATCTCCATCGGGCCATTTGATAGTGATTTCATGGAATACATCATGCAAATTGTACGTATTTTCTGATGCGGTGTCAACTATCATTGCTAAAATTTAAATTGATTTAAAAGCAATTAACTTACATTATCTAACATTTTATCATCACAGGCTTGATAAATTAGGCAACTGTTATTTGTGGTATACTTTTTCAATGTCATTTCCCACCATAAAACACAGATACCTGAATATAATATATATATTTTAAAAGATTAATTCATGTCTTACATTAATAATAATATTCTTCAGGTAGTACTTTACTTAATTGCTAAAACATCGATTTTTCCCATTTTCTTGACATTCGTTGAAAGTTTACATAATTTAAATCTGATAATTCATGTTGAAGGACACCCACAATCAGCTAATTCATTAAAAAAAAATCCAGAACATAGCAATGTTTCACCATTTTGTCTGGTTCATAATCCAATAATTCATGTTTTAATAAGAAATCTCTAAATCCAGAACATAAGTTTTTTAGTGTTTCACCATTTTGTCTTCCTCATAATCCAATAATTCATGTTTTAATAAGAAATTTCTAAATCCAGAACATAACTCCTTTAGTATTTCACCATTTTGTCTGGTTCATCTTCTTCATAATTCATTTTCTTCATTACTAAGTAAAATAATTAAAATATTGTAGTAAATTCTTTATTTACTTACTTTATGGATACTAAAACGAAAGAAATAAAGTTATATGAAAAGTTTATTTAATTAATTTAAATTTAGTTATTTAAAAATATTTAAACAATTTAGTTATTTAAGCATATTTAAACATTATTATATAGTATATTTTTATATAATATTATAATTTTATGTATTCTAAATTTATTAATAAATACAGTATAATTTATATAATATTATGTATTGTAAATTTAATATATCCTTCATTTAATTTTTTAAATTCAAAAATGAAGATTCTTTAAATTAAAAAATATTCTGTTAGTATTTCCAGGCAGAAAACAACGAATTCAATAATTAAAATCTTAATTTTCATGTTGTTAGGGTTGTGGCCAGAAGTTAATCGCCATCTAATCGTTTGTTCTCAATTTCGCTCATTTTTGTTCAAAACATTCAGGAGAGTTGTTATCTGGAAAGTTTCTTTTAGCTCAGCTTTGTTAAAATACTCACGGTATTCTTGAAAGATGTGACACTGGAAATAAATTAACAATGGGTGGTCATTCATACATGTTGTTGGTCTGAGCTGACGATTTATTTGGAAATAGATATATTAAAAACATTTACGGTATCAGTCAGTAAAATAATATAGTATTTTTCAGTATGTTTAGTTAATTTATAAATAACAGTATTTTGATATATCAATAAAGACCATATACTCAGAGTTTATCCGGCAAAATATTCTGTCCCCCTATGGGTATTGCTAGCAAGGGTACTACTCACATTCAACATGTCGCAATATTAATCAGTTAGAAATTCTTAGGTAATTTAGTGAGATATGCATAATCATTAATAACAACATATATTCATTGATAATTTTGATAGAAAGTCTTTATCATTTAGAGTAAATTTGTTTGAGGCAAAAATAATTGAAGGAGTAGAAATACGGTTATCATTTAACCAAATAAGGTGCTTATTAGTTAGAAATATAGGGTTATAATTCTTTTCTAATTTAATGAGATGATCATTGGGTGTAATATATCTTTGTGAGAAATATATGGTCAACCTTTTTAAATAGGGATTTTTGAGTAACCAAAACAGGGATATTTTATGCAAATAATTTAAGAATATTGGTTAACTTTGTCATTTTTAGTCATTTAAAATAATATTTAGCAAAGGTAATTTAGCAAAATATTATTTATCCACCCGATAATAATATTCCTTCAATAGATTAACTGATATTCAACCGATTTAATTTCTAGAAATCTAATTAAAATCATAAAATTCCTTCAATAAAGATCAATTTTCTTTAGCTGTTTTCCAATTCTTTTAAGTCAATATTTCTCAAGATTTGTCACTGATGTCCCCACAATGAATAAAATAACTTTTTAAGTAAAATAATTTAAAGCAATAACCATTGATATCAATTAATTCTAAAGATTTCAAATATTTCATTGTGAAAACCAAGTAAATTGATCATTAACCATTAATAAAACAGTGGATAATTAATAAAAAACTGGTTCTAAAACATAAATTACTGTGCAATAACATTCATCACAACCTAATAAACGATATAATTTCACAGGAACTATTATTAATTCATAGCTAAATACTGACTATTTCCCTTTAAAATTTTACCAATAAGAACATTGTCGATTTAAATAGAGATTTCAAACATTTCCACCTTAACTGATCCCTCACCAAATATTTCTATCATTTTAAACACCCCCTTAAAAATCATCTATTACCATCTTAACCAACCGACTTTAATATATCAGACCTTTAATATATCAATTCTCTTAAAATCCATAGAAAATTCTTCAAAATATGAATTTTATTTAATTGTTACAGACATCCTTCCATTGAAATAATTTAGTATCTAAATTCATGTAGTAAGAACCCATTAAAAATCAAAATTTACTAAAATCAATATTTTCTACAAATATTTCACCACATTTACCATCAAATACATAACTAGAGATGATAATATCTCATTGATTGATCATAATTCTTCATCGATTCAACTAATTATAGCCATTATAACATGATATATCTTTCAAACTAAATCACAAATTTCAGTATATTTTACATTAATTTTCAAGTAGATTTCAAATATATCATCATCGTGAAAAATTAGATGGTTTCAACTTTAGATTTTCAATATTTTAAAGTTCATCAATGTGTAAATATTCTTAGAAAAATATATGAAAAATTATTTAGTCAAATTATCATTACAAAGTCATCATCATCATCAAAATTAATTTTTATTTAAAATTTAAAAACAAGTCAATAAAATATAGCAAATTATCAAGAAATTAACTAAATTTGTCTTAGAATTAACACTAAAACCTTAAATTTTTAAATATTCTTTTAATTAACATGAAATTCACAAAAAATGTTAGTAAAATCCCGCTAACTCTAAAAATTTATCAATGAATTTGATGCCAAATAATAACCAAAAATTTGCCTAAATAAAATCATTAAAACACAACAGTACCTTTACGACCAGTACCCTTACGAGCAGTACCAATTGTGAACAGTACCCATAGAGGGAGAAAATATCTTGTCGGATAAACTCAGAGTATATATAATAAAACGAATTAACAATAACTCCATCAAATTGAATCAGTCAAATTAACACAAATTTTGATAAAAAATCTTATTCTAAAATGGTAAGAAGCGTAAAGTCGAAAGATAATTTTAATAACACAGAGTTAAAATTAACAATATTATTCTCAGGTGGTAAGAATCATCATTATTCTATGATAAATTAATAATGAAATTCGAAAAGGTGAAAATAAGTGTTTGAATTATTTATTAATGGAAAATAAATGTGAATATAAATGTGAAAAAAATACTTGTGGGAGGATATAAGTGATAATAATTATTAATTCAATATTAAAGGAGTTAATCAAAATTTAAAATATGAATTTATCATAATTGCTCAGTCAAATACCATTTGTTATGTATGTTTGTCATTTGTGGATTAAATACTCTATCAAATAAATGTTTATCACACTATTAAAATATTTTAATTCGTTAGTAACTCATATTTTAGAAATAATTTTATATATCCTCATCACTTATAGCTCCCTATTTTCCACTAATTATTATCACTTATATCCTCCCACAAGTATTTCTTTCACATTTATATTCACATTTATTTTCCATTAATAAATAATTCAAACACTTATTTTCACCTTTTCGAATTTCATTATTAATTTATCATAGAATAATGATGATTCTTACCACCTGAGAATAATATTGTTAATTTTAACTCTGTGTTATTAAAATTATCTTTCGACTTTACGCTTCTTACCATTTTAGAATAAGATTTTTTATCAAAATTTGTGTTAATTTGACTGATTCAATTTGATGGAGTTATTGTTAATTCGTTTTATTATATATACTCTGAGTTTATCCGACAAGATATTTTCTCCCTCTATGGGTACTGTTCACAATTGGTACTGCTCGTAAGGGTACTGGTCGTAAAGGTACTGTTGTGTTTTAATGATTTTATTTAGGCAAATTTTTGGTTATTATTTGGCATTAAATTCATTGATAAATTTTTAGAGTTAGCGGGATTTTACTAACATCTTTTGTGAATTTCATGTTAATTAAAAGAATATTTAAAAATTTAAGGTTTTAGTGTTAATTCTAAGACAAATTTAGTTAATTTCTTGATAATTTGCTATATTTTATTGACTTGTTTTTAAATTTTAAATAAAAATTAATTTTGATGATGATGATGACTTTGTAATGATAATTTGACTAAATAATTTTTCATATATTTTTCTAAGAATATTTACACATTGATGAACTTTAAAATATTGAAAATCTAAAGTTGAAACCATCTAATTTTTCACGATGATGATATATTTGAAATCTACTTGAATATTAATGTAAAATATACTGAAATTTGTGATTTAGTTTGAAAGATATATCATGTTATAATGGCTATAATTAGTTGAATCGATGAAGAATTATGATCAATCAATGAGATATTATCATCTCTAGTTAGGTATTTGATGGTAAATGTGGTGAAATATTTGTAGAAAATATTGATTTTAGTAAATTTTGATTTTTAATGGGTTTTTACTACATGAATTTAGATACTAAATTATTTCAATGGAAGGATGTCTGTAACAATTAAATAAAATTCATATTTTGAAGAATTTTCTATGGATTTTAAGAGAATTGATATATTAAAGGTCTGATATATTAAAGTCGGTTGGTTAAGATGGTAATAGATGATTTTTAAGGGGGTGTTTAAAATGATAGAAATATTTGGTGAGGGATCAGTTAAGGTGGAAATGTTTGAAATCTCTATTTAAATCGACAATGTTCTTATTGGTAAAATTTTAAAGGGAAATAGTCAGTATTTAGCTATGAATTAATAATAGTTCCTGTGAAATTATATCGTTTATTAGGTTGTGATGAATGTTATTGCACAGTAATTTATGTTTTAGAACCAGTTTTTTATTAATTATCCACGGTTTTATTAATGGTTAATGATCAATTTACTTGGTTTTCACAATGAAATATTTGAAATCTTTAGAATTAATTGATATCAAAGGTTATTGCTTTAAATTATTTTACTTAAGAAGTTATTTTATTCATTGTGGGGACATCAGTGACAAATCTTGAGAAATATTGACTTAAAAAAATTGGAAAACAGCTAAAGAAAATTGATCTTTATTGAAGGAATTTTATGATTTTAATTAGATTTCTAGAAATTAAATCGGTTGAATATCAGTTAATCTATTGAAGGAATATTATTATCGGGTGGATAAATAATATTTTGCTAAATTACCTTTGCTAAATATTATTTTAAATGACTAAAAATGACAAAGTTAACCAATATTCTTAAATTATTTGCATAAAATATCCCTGTTTTGGTTACTCAAAAATCCCTATTTAAAAAGGTTGACCATATATTTCTCACAAAGATATATTACACCCAATGATCATCTCATTAAATTAGAAAAGAATTATAACCCTATATTTCTAACTAATAAGCACCTTATTTGGTTAAATGATAACCGTATTTCTACTCCTTCAATTATTTTTGCCTCAAACAAATTTACTCTAAATGATAAAGACTTTCTATCAAAATTATCAATGAATATATGTTGTTATTAATGATTATGCATATCTCACTAAATTACCTAAGAATTTCTAACTGATTAATATTGCGACATGTTGAATGTGAGTAGTACCCTTGCTAGCAATACCCATAGGGGGACAGAATATTTTGCCGGATAAACTCTGAGTATATGGTCTTTATTGATATATCAAAATACTGTTATTTATAAATTAACTAAAACATACTGAAAAATACTATATTATTTTACTGACTGATACCGTAAATGTTTTTAATATATCTATTTCCAAATAAATCGACAGCTCAGACCAACAACATGTATGAATGACCACCCATTGTTAATTTATTTCCAGTGTCACATCTTTCAAGAATACCGTGAGTATTTTAACAAAGCTGAGCTAAAAGAAACTTTCCAGATAACAACTCTCCTGAATGTTTTGAACAAAAATGAGCGAAATTGAGAACAAACGATTAGATGGCGATTAACTTCTGGCCACAACCCTAACAACATGAAAATTAAGATTTTAATTATTGAATTCGTTGTTTTCTGCCTGGAAATACTAACAGAATATTTTTTAATTTAAAGAATCTTCATTTTTGAATTTAAAAAATTAAATGAAGGATATATTAAATTTACAATACATAATATTATATAAATTATACTGTATTTATTAATAAATTTAGAATACATAAAATTATAATATTATATAAAAATATACTATATAATAATGTTTAAATATGCTTAAATAACTAAATTGTTTAAATATTTTTAAATAACTAAATTTAAATTAATTAAATAAACTTTTCATATAACTTTATTTCTTTCGTTTTAGTATCCATAAGTAAGTAAATAAAGAATTTACTACAATATTTTAATTATTTTACTTAGTAATGAAGAAAATGAATTATGAAGAAGATGAACCAGACAAAATGGTGAAATACTAAAGGAGTTATGTTCTGGATTTAGAAATTTCTTATTAAAACATGAATTATTGGATTATGAGGAAGACAAAATGGTGAAACACTAAAAAACTTATGTTCTGGATTTAGAGATTTCTTATTAAAACATGAATTATTGGATTATGAACCAGACAAAATGGTGAAACATTGCTATGTTCTGGATTTTTTTTTTAATGAATTAGCTGATTGTGGGTGTCCTTCAACATGAATTATCAGATTTAAATTATGTAAACTTTCAACGAATGTCAAGAAAAATGGGAAAAATCGATGTTTTAGCAATTAAGTAAAGTACTACCTGAAGAATATTATTATTAATGTAAGACATGAATTAATCTTTTAAAATATATATATTATATTCAGGTATCTGTGTTTTATGGTGGGAAATGACATTGAAAAAGTATACCACAAATAACAGTTGCCTAATTTATCAAGCCTGTGATGATAAAATGTTAGATAATGTAAGTTAATTGCTTTTAATCAATTTAAATTTTAGCAATGATAGTTGACACCGCATCAGAAAATACGTACAATTTGCATGATGTATTCCATGAAATCACTATCAAATGGCCCGATGGAGATGATAATTTTGAGATAGATTACCAGCAGAAACCTTTTGTAAATTAAATATAATAGGGTTGGGTGGGTCCTCTTTATCCCTTAATTAATATATATTTACAAGCTGATCGTCGTGGTGGGCGGTTGTAATCCAACTAGTGGGAGGCCTCTGTAAATATATATTTGTGTTAGTGAAAACATTAATTAATTTGGTTATAGTGCCAATGACGCATGTATTTTGAAATTATACGTTTCGAATGTGCTGGTAGTTGACTACCCATGCTAGGCGTAATGTTCCGTACGGAAAGCTATAATGCCCAGGTGCTTCTGACCCCACTTGGGGGAGGCACAGACGACCCTTGTGGACGCGAACAAATATCCAGCGTGTCTTTCAGGCACAGATATTTGGTCACTGCTCATTAGGCCTGGCAATACTAAATGCATAAACTTTATCTTGTCCTCTCTTGTCTTGATTTTTATCGTTTAAATAGTATGTGTGATAGGATTTATTTACTAACTTTAATTAATATACCCTTGCGACATGTTGAATGTGAGTAGTACCCTTGCTAGCAATACCCATAGGGGGGACAGAATATTTTGTCGGATAGACTAGGAGTATATACACCAATGTTAAACAAGGTATGTGTATATAGAATGTATGTGTAAAATTATCGCTCCTTATTGTCAACTTCCTATAAAAGCAAACACAGAATACTGCAAACATATAATAATTCTCTACCCCATAACTTAGTGTGTAAAAATTATTTTAGGTTTTTGACTAATATTTGCAATAATAATAATAATAATAATTGTTAATGGGTTGTGTCTGTGTGTGTGTAAAAATATTTTATGTTTTTCACTAATATTGATAATAATAATTGTTAATGGGTTGAGTGTGTAGAAAATATTTTAGGTTTTACAATAATAATAATAATAATAATAATAATAATAATAATAATAATAATAATAATAATAATAATAATAATAAAGTTTAATGGATTGTGTAAAAAATATTTTAGGTTTTCACTAATATTGATAATAATAATTGTTGATGGGTTGTGCATGTGTGTGTAAAAATATTTTAGGTTTTCACTAATATTGATAATAATAATGGTTAATGGGTTGTGTGTGTGTGTAAATATTTTATGTTTTTGACTAATATTTGCAATAATAATAATAACAATAATAATAATAATAATAATAATAATAATAATAATAATATAATAATAATAATAATAATAATAATAATAATAATAATAATAATAATAATAATAAAGTTTAATGGGTTGTATATGTATGTGTGTGTGTGTGTAAAATATTTTAGGTTTTCACTAATATTGATAATAATAATGGTTAATGGGTTGTGTGTGTGTGTAAATATTTTATGTTTTTGACTAATATTTGCAATAATAATAATAATAATAATAATAATAATAATAATAATAATAATAATAATTATAATAATAATTATTATAATAATAATAATAAATGACCTTGAAAAAAAAATAAATGACCTTGACCTTGAAAAATAATATTTTGAAAAATAATAATACTAACATCAGCTTGAAAAATAAAATAATAATGTTATAATATTAATACCCATGTGAGATGTTGATAGTGAGCAGTGCCCTTGTGAGCATTACCCATAAGGTGACAGAATATTTTGTCGGATAGATTATATATGATAATAACAACTTCCACGCGTGCGTTAATATTTTAAAAGAAAATATTGAAAATTAAAAAATAATAATATGTAATCAATGATTTAAACAAAATTAAATTATTATGTAATCGATAATTAAAACAAAATTATTAGTTCTAAAAATAAGAGGCATCGTTCTAAAAATATGACGTAATCATTCTTAAAATATTAGGCATCATTCTAAAAATATTAGGCATCGTTCTAAAAATATTAGGCATCATTCTAAAATTATGACGTAATCATTCTAAAAATATTAGGCATCGTTCTAAAAATATTAGGCATCATTCTAAAATTATGACGTAATCATTCTAAAAATATTAGGCATCATTCTAAAAATATTAGGCATCATTCTAAAAATAAGAGGCACCATTCTAAAAATATTAGGCATCATTCTAAAAATATTAGGCATCATTCTAAAATTATGACGTAATCATTCTAAAAATATTAGGCATCATTCTAAAAATATTAGGCACCATTCTAAAAATATTAGGCATCATTCTAAAAATATGACGTAATAATTCTAAAAATATTGGGCATCATTCTAAAAATATTAGACACCATTCTAAAAATATTAGGCATCGTTGGGTGAGTCATTCTCTTTGTTAATATTAATGATGATGATACCTTCAATAACTCATTTGAAAGGTCTTGCACTATGCTTTAAGATGAGGTATCGTCCAATAAATTCGAATAATGGGAACATTAATTTTTGGGATGAAAAAAAGTAGGAGCCCGCTGAATCACTTAATAATATTTTGGAAAATAATAATAATTTAACTTTGAAAAGATGGTGGTCATCAATTGTTAATAACATTAAAACTATTAAAGATATATAAGATACCTATAGCTCATTCGAAAGGTCTTGGACTGAGCTTTAAGATGAGGTATCGGTCAATAAAATCGGATAATGGGAACATTAATTTTTGGGATGAAAAAAAGTGTGAGCCCGCCAGATCACTTAATTTAAAAAAAAAATTACGTAATAGTTCTAAAAATATTAGGCGTTGATTACGTAATAGTTCTAAAAATATGTGGCATCGTTCTAAAAATTTTTTTTCCCCGGGGGGGGGGGGGGAGGGGGTATGTGATCTGGCGGGCTCCTGATCTGGCGGGCTCCAATCATACTACTATTTACTGATCAGAGTATTTAATTCGAAAGTGAAATATTTTGAAAACTGGCCCAAGACTTTGAATTTAAAACCTATACACAAATACATACCACCTTCAAACTAACGGACTAATTGAATGTTTTCATTAAATTGCAAAAATACACTTCCACTTATGGTGTAATACTATACACTCACTTTGCACTTTGTAGATCGATTTTGTCTACATTTCCAAGTAATAATACCATTCCTACGATAACAATAAAGATATTCGTGTCTGTTATGGAGGTTATTGTTGTTATTATAGTTAATAAATTATTGTTTTTATTGTTATTATTGTTAATTATGTTATTTCACAAGAAACTTGAAGGGCCCGATAGAGTCACCAAAAAAATGTGTTGGGACAATCGGGGTGCAGGCTGTGTGGTGATGAATAAAAATAAAAATAAATATAACAGTATAACAATTATGATACTAAAACTTTTATTTAACAATACAAAAAAAATTAACCACTTTGTCCTCGAGGTTGCTTCAGAGATTAGTAGGTAATATCTTTCCTAATCTTTTACTGAATTAGTTTTGTCGGATTCTCTCCTCAGAGGTTGCTTCAGGGGTTAATAGGTAATATCTTTTCTAATCTTTTACGGAATTAGTTTTGTCGGATTCTCTCCTCAGAGGTTGCTTCAGGGATTAATAGATAATATCTTTACTAATCTTTTACGGAATTAGTTTTGTCGGATTCTCTCCTCAGAGGTTATTTTATAGTATTATTTCTGATCTTCGTTTTGTTCTAGTCTTTTAATATTCTTTTTTTCGTTTTAAAGGAATTGGTTTAATAATATTCTTTCCAATTTCTTCTAAATTTGTTTTCTTATTCTTGTCTTAGTTCCTATTTGTTCTAAATTTTATTTGATTTCTTTATTGACTTTTTTTTAATTTGTGATTTTTTCTATAGTGATAATTTACTATGGTAAATTATCACTATATAGTTTAATTTTTTTTTTAAATTAAAATAAAACTTTCTCCACGTGCAACGTGCAGAATTGTTATTTGTATTCATACCATACAATTAACAGAACCATAAAAAAATAAAAATTACAATACATTACAGTGTCCATTATATATCAATATATGTCAATTATATGTAAATCAGATTAAATTAAAGCATTCATTTTGTGGTATCCTTTACAGTGTTTTTGTGCATATTTATAAAATAATTCAATATCCTAAAAATTATTAACAGGCAAAAGAGAAATGGATCCTCCCCGAGGGTAGACTAAATTTCGATCTTTGTTGGTAAATAAAAGTTACATACAATGAATTTTTGTGTCTTTTCCTCAAGTGTTCGTATTGTCATGATGTGATCTAAAACATTAATTCAACCAATTTAAATAATCCTATGAGGACATGTGCTAGGTGAGACAGAACTTTAGGGTCTTGGTGAACTAAAAGGTTGTCCTGGACGGGATTTAGCCTGGTGGTGTGAATTTAAGTGCTGAAAATAGGTTTGATTCGTAATATAACTATAGTTGGGGAGAGTGTCATTAATCAAATGTTGTGCTAGCAGAAGTCTGAACTCTATCTAGCCGAATGGTTCGAAAATACAGTCCACTCTGGCTGAGCTTTATGTCCCAACTACATGATTAGGATAGGTTAAGGTGATGGGTTCTGAACGAAAAATTCGAGTCGAAAACCAACTAAAAAAAATCCGTTAAGAAATCGCTAATCATGCATTGTGTGTGGAACCCTCAATCACTGTGCAGTAATGTGGAGTGAAAAGTGAGAAAAAAATCATTTTGAGAATTTTTACTTGGAATAGCAATGAAAAGGCGTGGAGTGTTGTCATCTAAAAGATATTAAAAGTTCAACTTGATAAGTTGATATCTTAGGCTCCCCCACGAGCGATGAAAATGACAATATTTGGACATTTTTTACCGAAAATGTTTAATTATAATATACTGAAAAATAGTGATACAATTTGCTTCTATATAATCAGAAACATTTTAGGCAGTTTTGGCACAGTGTTAACATATATTGTCTCAATAAAAACACACACATTCAAATGAGTCGATATGACTGTCACATATTGAAGTCCCGTTTTGTGTCGAAAACGGGCATATTTGCCCTAGACTCCAGTCTTGTACGGATAAAACCGTCTCGTCGTTTCTCACCACACACAGACTGAGATGCCTCAGTCACCACCTTGATGCACCTCTCCACAGCCTGCGTGTGGCATGGGTATCTGTTGAATTTGACCACGGGCGTAGTTGGTTCACGTATGAACTGTCGGAGGTCATCGTCACTGATACTCATTGTGACTGGTGGCTCGGTCACACTCACTGTCGACCAGTCAATCATTTCGGTGTAGTCTGTGCAGTCAAAGTTAATCGACGGCACTGTGAACTGCCGAACGCTCTTCCTCTTCGGCTGGTCTCGTGCCTTCAGAACTCTACGGAGGGCTAGTTCACGAATGCTTGGTCGTTCGTCGGTCATCATGGACAGCAACAGATTTTCTGGGTGAGCGAAGTAGCTGTTGCGCTGGATGACGGGGTCCACGATGGCCTTCAGTTCGTCCGTCAGGTACCGCGAGTTCTGGATCATCAAGAACACGTGTCTCGCTCCATCCTTGCACGATGGATTTTGCTTGATGTGGAACCATGTCACAACATACACGCGAACGATGAATGTGACAATGGTGACCAAAGTGTCAGACGAATTTTCGTGAAGATTCGTGAATTTGATGTGGTACACCTTCAGTAACTGGGCTGCTCGTTTGTATGACACAGTTGGTACCGATGCTTTACTCCAAATGTTGATGACATCAACGATTACGATATCGGCGACATCAGCAAATGAGGACTTATACATCTTATTTTTCTTTGTGAGTGTATCTGCGGTTTGGAGATAGAACTTCATAACATCTCTGTATGTAGGAAGAACATTGGCAGAAAGTTCGAGTGGAGCTCCGAATACCGGACAAACCGGTAGGGCAGTTGCCTGCCTCGTGCTTTGAGCCATATCTGAAACTACTCTATCTGAACTATTACTCTACAATTATTTTATCAATAATAAGGCTTGATAAATGTAATAATCAGTTTATTTACAAATCTACAATCTAAATACCATGTAAACTGCATATGAGAGATTCTAGTCAGTGAATAGTAACCAGTCTTATTTCATAATTACTGTCATGTGCTATTTTAACCAACAACATTATTATAATATCTCATAAACTAATGTTCTAAGTGTAGTGAACACAGCGGATGCTCCAACACAGTCCACACGGATGCAGTGAGCGGATACACTACTCTGTCTGGCAAATGAAAAAAAATACATTAAATAGCCTAAAAACAACACTGTTGCACAACTTCCGCTTAAGGTAAATGACTTCATAGAATATGTAAATCGACAAGTAAGTAACTGACAAATTAGGATTATTCAAAATCAAGTTAAAAGAAATGTATGCACTGGAAGCCCTGGTTGGTATACGCTATACACTGTATAGTAAACACTATACAGTTATGCCCCTTGTCGTCAATCGCGTGCTCTAAAAATCAACTCGGCATACCTTATTTAGATTGCATTGGGGGAGTCTAAAAATATTTTTATGATTTATTATATTTTGCACATGTTTGTAATTGGTATTGGTACGTCTTTTCTACACTATGCTGAATTGATTGTGAACAAGTATTTTTTTCACTCCACCCTACTGTGCAGACCGACTCATTGCACTTCCTGCCTCCTGCATTTCGATGATACTTTCTAATATCCCGTATCGATTTTATTTCTACAATAGTGTCTCCCACAAAATTTTGCGCACCTTCAGCGACGGACCCGTGGAGAAGCCTCCACATTTCGGCGCGAATCAGCTGCGTGACTGAATATGACCCAATACCCACCGGCTGAGCACTCGAAGGCTCCTCACACCATGGTAAGTGGCATTTCAGCTCCACGTTACTCAGTATTTTCATAACAAAATTAAAGTATATAAATTCTCATCCAAAAATAATTACTAAAAATCCTAGAAAATAAATCGTCTTTCATCAAAAAATAATTACTAAAATTNTTTTCATGTTTTTGATTTAATAATTTTTAAAAATATTTCTTATAATTTGGATTTAATTATGATACTTATTTGTGAAAGTAAATAATTTTGTTAATAACTTAATATTTTGATGAATTTTTTAAATGTGTTTTTAATTTTTTATGTGATAATTTTTTTAGAACTAAGCAACTTTTGGCACAGCATACAAATATCTTAATTAGCAAGATCTAAATCCTTTGACAGTCGCATTCTTTCCCGTATGCCATTAAAATCATATTAAGTCATTTACACTATAATTTAATTTGTCATATTTTCACGTATATGATGCACAAGTGGCTATAAAATGCATCCTTATATAAACTGTGAATTTTAACTAAGCCAGTATTTAAATTTAAGAATTTAAATATAGTAGAAAATTTTGAATTAAAAAAACTTTCAATTTTCACCTCTGATTTGGAAGTAACTATAGTATACAGGACCCAAAAAATAATGTGTTACATTGTTTCGTTTATATACTAGTTTATCCGATAAGATAATTTGAGCCCTAGGGGTACTGTTACTAAGGGTAGTGATCGTCAGGTAATGGTCGTGTTCCTATAACCCTATACTTCTTTTAACACTTTATCTTTATTCCAAATAACATTGGAAGCAAAATATACCATAGTTCAGAAACCCCTATACTTCATTTAACACTTAATCTTTATTCTAAATTACATTGAAAGCAAAAATTTAGAAATTACAAATATATATTACATAGTTCAACATTGATTTCTTTTCAATTGACATTGTATTTATTAAAACAATGACTATGAATCAGTAAAGATATAAATAAAACATCGATATCTTTACTAATTCAGTCAATTTTTTAATAAATACAATGAAAATTTTGAAATATATGACATATAGATGGTAGGCAGGGAAATATATATGTATAGTCCGCGCGTTATATGTGCGAAAATAGGATAATCATCACTGTACTATAAATTGCATTTAACAATGAATTTATGTGTCAATAATGCAACATTTTACATCGTAACCACAAATCACAACATATATCACTCATTTCAATTTTTCGAAATTAATGAACTCTAAAATTCAAATAAAAAATTGAGAATTTATCGTTACTTATCATGATCACATAAGCCCATAAAAAATTACTAAGCATCATTTTAATTCTTTACTTTATAACTAATTTGTTTTACAAAATGAAAATAAAATGTTTTTCAATTTTATCAAAACTAACCATTAGGATTCCAAGCCACGAGCAATAGCCTACGGTCAAAATTTTTCTTTTTTAAAATTTTAACTAACCAATCAATTTGGTCTACTCCGTTTTCATTTTCTTTATCAGCACCAAATCGGCGCCATTGTGCATTGTAGTTTTCGACATTGATCAAATCAGATCTACATACACATTTGATCTTTTTCACATCTTTCACCAAGTTATTTGCGATTGAATAAAAATCTTCCAGGTTAAAAATTGGAAGTTTATAATTATCGATATTGAGGCGAAATTGCAATCCAATAATTTTACCAGATTTGCAATATGATTTTTTCCATTCTTCGATCTGATTTAGTAATTGTATCTTGGAATCGATGCTAAAACATTGAATAACAATTCAGAATAATTAGTAATTTAACAATTAATATACCTTTTAGGATATTTCATTTTAATAAAGTTCTAAGAAAAATGGCTTTGAAGAAATTTATATAGGCACAAGGCCATTTCGATCCATTTAAACATTACCCTTCAATTTGTAAATTTAATAATTATGTAATATTTTTATTTATTTATCCCATATTCTTTAATACATTAAAATTAACCCCAATTAGTTTTACTAAAAACTGATCAAAATTTTATAAAGAAATGAACGAAATAGTGAATATATAAGCAAAAATCATTTTTACAACTAAGTATTTTACATTTATCTGATAGAAAACTGAATTGAAGCAATCAATATTGTGAATTTCAGAATTAGGCTCGAAAACGTTACCAAAGCTGGAATTAGCAGTTAAATTGTTTAAATTTATAAGAAAAACAACACAATATAATTCTAGCTTCAAATCAAAAACGTGTTGAGCACAAACTAACTCTTATCTTTTGTTGGTTACTTAGGGGTGTGTCATTTTAAATTTTAAATACGTTAGGGGTATTCATAGGTATTCACTCGACTCTTTCCTAAGCACCTCCATGACTATTGTACTTTAAACCATGTGTACCCATGGCGACGACCATGTTGGTACTGTACACAATTGCTAAAACTACTCCCCATTGTATTTTCTCTTCGGGTTCTAGACGGCCGATAGAAGGTCTTAAGTCATCGATCATTTTCTATTTCTACTTTTCTATCTCATTCGGCTATGGTCCTTATTTCTAGATGTTTTCTATTGTTTCTTTTCAAAATTTTGTGCAGGGATGCACCCTTATTTTTCTATTAATAAATGTTGCTAGGTATTTTCCTTGATATTTATGAATATTTAACATATCTCGCAAAGAATTTGAGCAGGGATCGGCCCTTATTCCCAAGTTAATCCACACTTCCCTTGAATATTTAAATTGTCCTTCAAAAAATTTGAACAGGGATCTGCCTGTATTCTTAGTCCTAACCTATGTTTGACCAAAGGTATTTCCAGCGACGGACCCGTGGAGAAGCCTCCACATTTCGACCCGAAATCAGCTGCGTGATTGAAAAGCCAGTATACCCACCAGTCTGAGCCTCCCGAAGGTACCCCAAACCATGGTATGCTGGATCTCAACTCCACGGTACTATCCTTCATAATCAATAAGCATAACAATTGAACCCAATAAAAATTATTATCCAAAACTTAAAAATTAAATGAAAATTAAACAATTAAACAACTAAACTAAATTGAATATAAAATTTATTTAGCTTAAAACATTACATAAAAATTTCATATAAAAAATAAAATTACCCAACCCAATCCACGATGGCATAAAATCGAGAAAAAACTGAGAGCAAGTGTTTACCGTCAATGTAATGGTTACACTATCCGAAATGACCAGTTGTGGTGTTGAAAAAACTAGTTTCTTCAAATGAATTTGTAATCAGTATTTATACTGATTTTGAATGCGCATTCATGCATTCTCTGCCACCCTATCCAATTAGAGTGCGAGAAATTTTGAATTAATTTTGCATACATGCATGAGTGTGTGCAATTATTTATTTATTTTGAATTTCATTAATTAATTAATTAATTATTTAATTTTTTATTAATTTTAATAATTTAATTTTATAAATTTCATAATTTAAATAATTTGAGTTATTTTAATTTTAATTAATTTAAACACTTCTATTCTTTAAATTTAATAAGTTACATAATTCTAACCATTTAATTCTATAAACTTTACAATTTACATAATGTTAACTAATTTTATTATTTTGACGATTTAATTTTTATATCGTTTAAATAATTTTCAAATAATTCTATTTTACATTTTATTATTTTTTTTTCGAAATTTTTAAGTGTTCCATTTTTTTGTTAAATTTATTTATCTCTTTATTCTCTTATACGGGGTTTATTGATTCTTAATGTGTTATGTAATTTATTTTATATTAAACCTTGATCATAAATTTTTTCAACTTTGCGGTTTTTGTATTAGGTTTTTTCGATCGATTAAAACAAACTCTCAGTACTCGGTTTGCGCCCAACACTTTGTTTGCTAAAATTAGGTTTGAGACCTAAAGAATAAAAAAATTTTTTGCTCATCGTAAACACAACATAGAAAATGCACCAAATGCAATTAAAATACGGAAATCCTACATCAAATAAAAAATCAAAAATTAGAGGAAAGTAGAGCATAGTAAAAACAAGAAATTAAATTTAAATATTAACAAGTGCATTTAGTATAGCTTGAGAAAAAATCCAACACCCCCCGCTAATTAAATAAAACTTTCAACTTTCGCTAAGGTTAAATTGCTGCAGCAGTAAAAGTATCCTGAAGTATTGTTGGGCTAGAACTGATTTCTAGACCCAAAATACTAATTGTGACCGAAACGTGTAGGTACACAGCAAGTAAAAAGCAAGAAGTATAGCTAAATATTAAAAACCTACACCAAATAAACACTGGTAATTAAACAGAAACAACAAAAATAATAAACACAGAAATTAAATAAAATTATACCAAAAGCAAGAAGTGATGCAAAAATCTAACTCAAAAATAACAAAATAAACATAGAATTACAAAAAGCAAACTCGAATAACTGAAAAGACGATAAAAACAGTAAAACATTCCAGAAAAACCCCGAACATTCTATAAAATGGCGAGGACCATCACAAAAGCCATAAAAGTTAGAGAAAATAAATAAATTAATATTAAAAATAACAAATCTTAAAAAGAAATTCGTAAAACACCAGTTAGAATAAAAAATTAAATTAAAAATAAAATAGAATGTTCTGGAACCGTTCCAAATCCATCATGGACGTAAATTAATGAAAAAATAATTAAAAAATAAAATTTTAAAAATAAAAACAAAAATTATGGCACAAAATTTGCCATTAAAAATAGCAAAATCGTGAAATAGAAAATTCTGGAATAAAAAGAATTCGAGTTTGTTTTAATGCATCAATACATACACGTGTACAAAATAGGTATATATACTGACACGTTTCAGTCACAATCATCACTTTTTATGCCAATATTTTATTGTTGAAAATCTTACGAAACTTATAGTGAGTAATTTTTCATTGATATGTGTTTTACGTAATTATTTTAATGTTAACATGTTTCATGTAATTATTTAAATGTAATCTACCTTTAATTAACATATTTAAAGACCTATGATTTTTCTCATTATAATTTTTTCCGACTGATCAGCGACGTCTTAGTGCGTCGCTATTTAGTCCTGCATTCGATAGTAATGTAGCCTTCTAAATATTTTAGCACATGCAGACATGCAATATATTTTATATAATTTTTTTGTGTTTGGTCATCGGAGGTCGGCCACTTCATGGTTCTACCATGGCGTTGTGTCGATAAAACCCCTCCGCTATGGCTCCATATATTTTATTTACCGGTCGACAGTGATGTTTCGACTCCACACAACATTAGGGCTTGTCGTAGCGGTCACAGTGGGACCGTGTAAGCAGGCATTCTTCCCGAGTCAATGCAAACATATTTAAACTCAACATTAAAAATCGTATACAATAGTTTTACACTAAGGTCATAATTGAGTAGAACTCAGACCTAAACTAAACATCATTTTACTATCTAGTATTGTAGCCAGTTGAATATCATTAAAAAGGGTTCAGTCATACTTATGCGTCGGCCGAATTTAGATTTCTATAACAGTGTGAAAAAATCTTTCTTCGTGATTAAAGTAATTGAACTAATATTCATAAAAATAATCGGCAGGCACATAGGTAGGACTGGAGTATGTAACGAATAAATCTAACCGGTAAATGGGTAGCCTGAAGTTAACCTTCCCCGATTATAACGTCTAAATTATAAATGTATTTTGTCTTCAGGAATATAAAGGATAAATAATTATATCTAAGTCTTGATTTTGGAAATATAAATTCCCGACATCATATAAATGTATTGTGATTCCAGGAGTATCGGATATAATTAGTTTCAACAAAAATTAGACTATGCAGATCTAAATTCTAAATGTGAAATATGAATTATAAGTGTATTTTGACGTAACGTATAAACGGTTACCTCTAAAATTTGATTACAACATATAACCTGTAAATATAAAATATAAATTGTAAAAATACTTTCGAATCTGTAGATATAAAGTATAATTATAAATATAACGTATAAATGGTCATATCAAAAATTTGATTATAAACGACAACCTACAAATACAAAATATAAATTCTAAATGTATTTTTGACTTTGTAGATATAAAATATAATTATAAACATAAAGTATAAAAAATTTTGATCATAATTTATAACCTATAACTATAAAATATAAATTCTAAATGTAATTTTGACTTTGTAGATATAAAATATAATTATAAATATAAAGTATAAAAGATTTGATTATAATTTATAACCTATAACTATAAAATATAAATTCTAAATGTATTTTCGACTTTGTAGATATAAAATATAATTATAAATATAAAGTATAAAAATTTTAATCATAAATCATAACCTGTAAATATAAAACATAAATCCGAAATGTACTTTGACTTTGCAGATAGAAAGTATAAATATAGCTATAAAGTATAAATAGTAAATCTGAAATTTGATTATACAATATAACTTATAAATGTAAAATAGGTATTATGAAAATCTTATCGACCCTAACAATATAAAGTATAAATAGCTATACCTAAAATTTGATTGTAAAAATATAAATTATAAACATAATATATAAATTATAATTGGATGATGACTATAAAGATATAACATATAAATAGGGGTGTAGGACTCCTAGCTATAAAAATCTAAATTAGAAATACAGGATGTAGAATTATAAGTATGTTACAACTTTGAAATTATAAACATCAATGGTTATATCTAAAATTTGAATGTAAAAGTATAAATTCAATATATAAATTGTATTTTATAATATAAAGTCGAAATGGGGATATATAACTCCTAGTGATAAAAACATCAATTATAAAAACAGGATATAAATTACAAATATATTATGACCTTAAAATTAGAAGCTAGAAATGCTTATACCTATAAGTGGATTATAAAATATAAATTATAATATAAATTATAAATGATAAACGTATTTTGATTTTAAAATTATAAAGTGTCAATAATTATATATAAACTATAAATGGGATATACAAATCAGATGTGTACTGTGGTCATAACGAGACGAATTATAAGTGAGGGTAAGCTAATTCTAACTACAAAACTATAAACTATAATGATTATATATCAAATTGGGATGATGAAAATATAATTTATAAACAGTAGGCATAAGATATGTATATATGTATGTGTATATGTGTATAGTTATCCATAGATTAATTCTATATTATAAACTGAGGATGAGGGCATACGAATTGCAACCACCAAAGTATAGATTATAATTAGCTAGACATCCATTTTTTATGACCGCTAGGATACGTAAATGATGTAAAATATAAACGTGATATGGATATGTACCCTAAAGATGGATTGAAATCGTTGATAGGTAAAGTACAAATAGCCCTATAGAATTATAAGGAATAAGAGAGGGGATCAGCAATTTGTACTTGGTTCAAACTTATTTAAATTATGAACGGAGACTTAGCCCTGAGTAACCGTCATCATCAGGATTACATTAATTCGTTGAATCCATAAACATAGACAATTTTTTTTTAATAAAATAGTTTCACTTACCTCATAAAATCGGAATTATATACCCAATCATGCAAGGTATAAGTATTTAAAAGTTCATAATATTGGCATCGTTAAATTATCCGAAAAGGAAGGGCCAATCAATCTGAAAATGTACCTAAATAAGGCGATTCCACTGAATATGACAACCCAGTCTAAGTGAGGATGAGGTGGGAAACCAAAGTTCCAACAGCTCACCCAGCACCGACGGGGCTGGTTGATTCAGTATTTAATCAATACATTAAAAATTTAACAGAAAATCTAATTTAAAAAAAATTGAAAAACCACATCGTAATGGTGGCAACAATTTATACGGATAAACAAATTATTTTGATTAAATTTAAATTATAGAAAATAAAACAGGATAATATTAAAATATTATAAAATAGAAATTAGAGGCTGAATTTTTCGATGATTAATACCAATGGATAAAGTTACGTTTCTTGAGATTATAATTTTGGGTAGAATATTTGTGATAACGATTTAGTAGTAATGGAGATTTTCTAGGACAAAATCTATAGACTACCCACCAGATTAATATCCAAAATTTCCTTTTGCTGAGGTAGAAGTAGCAATTTGTTGTCTAATTAAATTTCTGGTATGCCTAATTTTGAAAAGATTCCAAAATCGTATTCCCCTGCAATTACATTAGGACGATCCACGCGTCACCCACTCACCACCTGGCCACTTAGTTGAAAAGAGGGGCCGTAACGGATGAGTTTTTGAATCTACCAGTGAATTGAGAACCTTACCGCCTTTAATTTGGGTTTATTTGATAGAATGTCTCAATCAAGTGGATCCGACGAAGCAGAATACCGGCAGATGATAACACGGCTCCGGACCCGGTATATATGGTGCTACATTCACAGGTGGAGCCAGGGGCGGGACTTAGACTGCTCCAATCGGGTTATCCGGAATGGCCCAGAGCCCGATGCCCCGGCCTGGGTGAAGGTGGAACCGGAGAATAACCGGTTGCAGGAGGCCCGAGATCAGGCGGCCTGGGATGTGGAAGCCGCTCAGAACCGGCTCAAGAAGATCGATCTACAAATCAGAGCCGAAGGAGAAGGGGTGTCCCTGGAAGAATTAGAAGAGGCCGAGGCACCGCCGAGAAAACGAGGGAGGCCCCGGAAGAACCCTGCTTAATCCGACGGCAGTGGTGGATTGAACAAACTAACTGATCAATCGGACATAATGTTATGGTGATTGTGTTGACTTCTTTCGTAGCTGACGTGACAATTTTGTAGAATCTGTATTTTATTAAAAATTATTAATGTTATATTTAATCATGCGTATTCTTCATATAATAAATTACTTTTCTCTGTGTTTGTATTTGGGCCTTATAGTTTATGAGGTGTCGTCAGGATCGGGGGGTCCGTCCTCATCCTTCAGCTATAAATTTTACACCACTAAGCGAATCACATTTACGCACATGACAGCGAGTGATGGAACTTTATGATTGTTTCCATTTAGTGTACAAATTCCTCGAAAACCTACGAAGGGACCGTGAACAGGCGCACATGACAGCGAGTGATGGAACTTTATGATTGTTTCCATTTAGTGTACAAATTCCTCGAAAACCTACGAAGGGACCGTGAACAGGCCCAACATCAAGCCGAAGAACTTCGAAGTCGGGTCGAGAAACTCAAGATCAAGTGCCGGGAACTCGAAAGTACGTGGTTCAGTCCGGCCGACATGAAAAAACAAACTACGCGCATCTCCCAACTCCAGACCCAGGCGGAGCAAGATCAACTCGAGATCCGAGCGCTGAAGCTACAAGTGCGCTCGCTCGAGAGTAATTTGAACGAAAGATTTGTCCAGGACACCCTTTGCGAGCAGATTCGTCCACTTTCCGTAGAGTTGGGCCGGATTTACCCACCAGCCCAGGCAAGCAAGCCGAAACGCAAACGGCTAGGGCGGAATACCCGAGACAAATTGAAGAGGGCCTGGCTAGCCGAACAGGCGAAATTGAAAGAAACGGAAGCCAATCCACAATCCTGAGAGATGTTCGAGAGTGCGTAGACAAACCTTGTCATATAGTAGTAATTGAATAAATGATCTTTGTTATCTAATGGGTGTGTGATTGAACTTTGCGGTTGTCTGAAACAGAATGGTTGGCGGAAAGGCGTTGGGAAAAACAATCTCGATGAGGGACCAAATCAAATCGGACACGTGCCTTCTATCGGCGTCCGTGAACCCATAGAGTGCTCGACAATTACAGTGCTTGACGCGCTCACTTTTTGCGAGTACTCAACCCCTTGGTACAGTACCAACGTTGATTGCTCAACGGGTACCAAGAGGAACACAAGGTTGTATTCTGGGTTACGCTGGTAACAGCACTTAAACATTCAACCACCAGTAACCCACCAGTATATTAAAACTCTAATAGTATATATAATGCTACATTTCAGTGCTACATTCCATTACATCTTAGAAACTGCAGCACCACTAAGTGACTCACATATCTGAACCTAGTATATTATCAACCTTCTTCTTGACCACAACAGCACTGTAGCACTTATTGCTCTTGACTACATCAATCCCTGGCTGTTCGGAATAAAAACATACTAATATTGATTAAATTTAAGAATTATATTTTATTTTTAGATTTTGGGCTTCAGCTATTTTTGTATTTAATTACAAATAATATTATTTAAAATTCCACAGTAATATATTTTTTTTTAAACGAAATTATTAAAAACATATTAATATTAAACAACACGCAATTTTATTAAACATATGTAATCGATAATCGTGGGATACATGACTATACCGGCCACATGGAATCAGAAGACCAAAATAATCACAGTAGTAGTGGTAAAAGAGATCAAACCCGAATTCATAGGGGGCATTGATACAATGAAAGAATTTGGAGTAAAGTTAGTGAAAATCAATAATATAGAAACGTCATTGATAAACAAATTTTACACTGATGAAGAAAGAATAAATAAAGCACTAGTGGCGATGGCAGAAGAGAATAATAAAGATATTGAAGGAATGATCAGGGAATACGGCGGAATTTTTATGGCATCGAAATTCGATCTGGGATTTACAAACTTAGTTCGACATGAGATGCGGATAACAGGAAGCCCAATAATGCAACATCCTCGACGTCAACCAATGCACATGGAGAAAAGGATTGAAGAACTGATAAAAGAGTTAATGAAAGCAAATGTTATTCGGTGTTGCAAGAGTCCTTGGAATGCCCCGTTAGTGAAAGTATGGAAGAAAGATTGATCTATCAGGATGTGTGTAGATTATCGTGGATTGAATTCCATAACAGAAAAAGAGTCATTTCCGATGCCTTACACCAAATTCTTACTAGGCTGTCTCGCGAATGCAAAAATATTTTCGTCAATCGTTTTAGGTCAGGCGTATTTTCAAGTGGAGATGGCTCCAGAAATTCAAGAAATGACTGCATTCAGTACAAGAGAAGGACAGTTTTGCTTCTATAGACTACCGTTTGGCTTAACAACAGCTCCTGCGACATTCCAGAGACTGATGCACACAGTGCTAGAAGGAATGCTATTCAAGAGAGTAGTAGTTTATCTAAATGACATCTTGGTATATGGTAAAAGTCAAAAAGACCACGATGAGCTATTAAGGGAAATATTCAGAAGAATTCAAGTGGCAGGACTGAAGATAAATCCAGACAAATGCAAATTCAATAAAACAGAATTGTGTTTCTTTGGTCACACAATTAACGAGAAGGGTATCCAGACAAACAGGAAGAAAGGGGAAAAGATCGAGAAAGCAGAAGTACCAAATTGTTCAAAACAATTGAGATCGTTTCTCGGATTAACGAACTACTATAGAAGATTCATCAAAGACTATGCCAAAATCGCCGAACCATTATACGCTGCAACATCTGGCACAAGGATGGTATGCAATATGATGGCCCATATAAAATCGCCAGATTTCTATCACCTCATCGAGTCGAACTACATTCACAAGAAGGAACGAAAGAAAGAAGAATCGATTGGCTGAAGAAGTGGAAAAATTCTTAAGAAGGGGAGAGTTAGATATCTCTTTGTTTAAAATAATTGGGGATTGGCGGTTTTTGTGAATTAATTAAAACTTGTTATTTATAAATTCTTTGATTAAATATATATTGTTAGTTTCAAGATTTTTGCTGCAAATTTAAAGATGGATCTAAAGACGGATTTAACTATTATTATTACGTGTGTATATGCCGGAAATAAATTTTTTTTTAAATTTCTATAGCAGTAAAATAATATAAATAACCCCATTAAAATTCAGTTTATTTGCCCAAAATTTTGGCGTTTAAAAATTATTCAAAGGTAAATCCTGAGAATAGAATAAAATCCAGGTATGACAGAAACGATTTACGATCGAATAAACATTCTAAGATACATAGCACGCACTACACAGCATTAAACAAAAACATATTTTTACAAGCAATTTTGAATTTAAATTGAAAAAGATAGTCAATCGAAAGAATATAAGCTATTGTCAATTTTTATCATTGGTAAATTTTGTTGTTTAATAAATATTTATAGACTCATATTCCTTTAATTTACTTAAGAACCAGTAAAGTTGAGCATCTCAAATATTGAGAACTTGCGGAATTGATATGCATGATAATTTAAAGAAAAATGTCGTGAAGCAGGACTAAATCTTGATAATCTGGTGAGTGTATGCACTGATGGTGCACCTTCCATGAAAGGAAAAAGAGAAGGTTACGTTTTATTATTAAAAAGGACAATGCAAATTTAAAATCATTATTCTCATTTCAGTGCATATTGCACTAACAAAATCTTTGTGCTAAATTCACTTCTTTAAGCAATACTCTAGAAAAAATTATTGTAATTGTCAATTTCATCAGAGCAAATGCAACACGACATCGCCAATTTCGAAACCTTCTTATGCCCGATGATGATACGTACAGTGTATATTTGCCGTATCATTGCAAAGTTCGATGGTTATCAAGATGAAATGTTTTAGTGAAAGTTTTATCATTGCGAGAACAAATTATAAGATTTTATGACGAACAAAAACAACAATGCGAATTACTAGATGAAAATTTTTGCAGAAATACTGCATTTTTGTGTGATATTATGGTAAAGCAGAATGATTTAAATATTTCTTTGCAAGATAAAACAAAATATTTATGATATGTGGCAAAAAATTCAGTCTTTTCGAAAAAAGTTATTATTTTTCAAAACTATTTTCTCTCGATCATAAATTTCTGAAGAGCATTTTCCGCAATTAGCAAAAGTATTAAATGAGCAGAAATCTGGAAGTGCAACATTTAAAGATTATATTGCCGTTTTGGACTCATTAATTGAAGAATATACTGAACGGCAAGTCGGAATTAATAGGTATTTTATTTTTGAGGCACTTATCTGATTATTCAGTTTCGTGATCATAGGGATAACATGTTTAATAATTACCTATTTTTAAATCTCCGCTTAGTTTATAGAAATAATTTAAAATACGAAATTATCCCCATAGTATTAATTTACCACTGCCATCTTACAAATCACATTAACCTAAAAAATGTGAAGTTTTCAAAATTGAATGAATAAGGACTTTGTGTGGAAGTTGGTTGGCAAGGCTTGGTCAAATTGGAGCGATCATATGGATCATATGGATACGGGGTGAGAAAACTGATGATGAGGTCATGTGCTAACGCGGGGAAATAAGTAACTATGTGGATGTGATAAACTACAATGAACCAATTTTAAAAAGTTAAATTTTCATTAGTCGTTCCACAAACACTCCTTTGAATATCAGCTCGGGACAGCCACTCACAAAAAGAATGAACCCCAGCTAAGTTCATCCACTCTAAACTATACTTAGAATTTTCTAGGTCCATAGCCAATGTTATTTCAAATCGCGTTCCAAATTCCTGGTTGTCATCAGAGATGACATGAAGTTTGATCTGATTGAATTCCTCACATTTTATATTTATTGCAATATATTGGACTATATTAAATTTGTGAGATTTTTCTTTCATTCATAATAAATCTTCTCTCAATAGATTCTACTGAGTGTGTGTACAACATAAAACACCAGAATAAGGCATGCGTACAATTTTGACATCTATGGCCGACCCAGAATTCGATCTTTAAGGTAGTGGGGTGTAACGTAAGACCTCCTAACGGCTGTCTGGAATCCGTATATGAATGTGAGTAAGGAGCACATTTGCTTACTTACATAGTCGTCTCCACTTTTGGATTCGTTCCCTTGGCTTTTGCGGCTACCCAACTGGTCAAAAAGTTTCATAAATTTGGACGGTATCTAAAGTATGATTAAGTTTCATAGAAATAACCAAAAAATTTAAATAAATGTTAAAATTTATTCGCTTATGAATTACCTTACACATAAATAAAACCAACAAAGCATAAAATTCATAAATAGCTGTAAAACTGGGAGCAAGTTCAGTTTTAACAATAAGTTCTGACCAAGTTGAACAAACTGTTTAACAAGTTGAAAAAATGAATTTTCAATCGGTATTTAAAGTGATTTGTGTTGTCCGCCTGTAAATTTGCTGCCACTCTATCAAATCAGAATGTGAAAATTTTTGATTGGCTATGTACACAGATATGAGTGCTGCCAGATTTAATTTACATGCATTTATTATATTATTTAATTGATTGTTTTATTATTTAATATAAACTGTTTCCTGCCACCATATTACAACAATTCGCTAATCCACTGAGTTATTTAAAAAATATTTTTAAAAAAATAAAAATAAAGGTGATGATCGCAACAGTGATGATAATCATGCGATCATAGTTGTT
>CAUHTR010003732.1:0-10359 GCA_959609185.1 Schmidtea polychroa | reverse complement strand
ATTGGATCGCCTGAACGAACCGTATAATCCGAGCATCAAACGAATGAGCCTGCACCCATTCGCGTAACCAGTTGAAATTCTCAATTCAACTATAATATTAAATGTTAAAAACAGAATAAGCCCCAAAATCCAGCCAGATCAGTCCATTATATTTATTTCATGCCTGAATTCTGCTATCTATACGACTCAACATAGGAAGTACCAATATTCGCTTTAACCTTCCCACGTGAGTTAAAATACACACCAAGGTATTTATAAGTTGAATCGGGGTCGGAGCTCATATAAGGGACGTTCCCATCATTGGTAGTCAGTACATCTGACGTAACGAACCACTTCTTCTTATGGCCATCTCTTTGTGCCGTTATTGATGCACACTTTGCCGGATTTGGATCCAGCCCGTTCCTTTTTAGCTCTGCTAGGGCTACATTCAGTAATAACTGTAACCCTTCTTTACTTTCTGCACATAAGACGGTATCGTTTTTTTCTGCGAATTCGTCAAGTAAAACAATCCGGCCATTTCGATCTTAGTCGATAGCTTTATCCAACAGCTCTTCATACCAGCTTTTCTCAGGAACCTTTCCTTGACACTTTTCTAGGGTTCTCAGATATTGTTCTATATCTGGTTTCGATGTTTCATCTCTGATGCAGAACATTCCGTTTAGTTCCTTCGACATAATGCTCCCTGTTGAGTCATTAGTTTGTTCCTCTTGGAGTTCTTCCATGGTTTCCTCGCCTATGCTTTCCTCAGGTTTCCCCGGTTCCCGCAACGACTCCACCAATTTAACGAACGTTTACTACTTTAGCTGTCCCCTAATGGATTCGGGCTGGATCCTGACCGTGGATTTTTGATAATACTTTTGGATCCGAACCATTCACCACTACTTCTCTCGCTAGGATCTGAATTTCCTCTTCCAACCATCTCGATTTCTTTACGACTCTTTCACCCAGCTATTTTTCTATTAGAGCATCCGTTTTCTCTCTGTGAGCACTCTTCTGGTGCACGCCTCTGCCAACTTTGTTTTGAACACCTCACAAAAATTTCATTTAAACATCTCAATATCGCCCGTAGAATCCCGGACCTGATAAATTTTCATCTATAGCGTTATTTGTCATGGTGTATTAGGCGACGACGGTTTTGTGGACCGAAGTGCCCGTGGATAGCTTTCCAGTAGCGCTTGCAGAGGTTGGACCTTCCCCAGCTTATTCTTTTTATCGATCTGTCCTGACCGCTCGGGATAAGAGTTGCCTCCTTTCGGCTCTTTAGGTTTCCCCAAAGTTACCTTGAGCTTCCAGCCGTTCGAAAAGATCTACGTTTTGTTGCCACTCCTAGTGGAGTGGGGAACGAGAGTAACCACGTGAAGGTAGTAAATCTTTTCTTTCCGCTCGCGCAGGAGATACCTCCTACCAGGGACGCTAGCCTGCAGCACCTTGGCCATCCTTTGCAGGACGGACTGATCAAGGTCCTTGAAACCATATTACCATAACTCAGAGATAGTCATAGTTACTCCTGCCGTTTACCAGAGCTTAGTAGAATTACTTCTATATAACATTCGTAGCACTGGGACCTTCAAATGAAAAACCGAAATTTTATACGAGAAGCCAGGAAGCTGCAGATGGCGAATCATTGAAGCCCCTGGTCACGATGAAATTATTTTTAATAGTTCAAATATATATTGCACGCTTAAAGCACAAGAAAATAAACTAAATGAAATGAGAACTGCGCCAAAAACATACGCAACCGTCGTGAAGGAAAGTACTGAGAGAATGACTCCCAGGAACCGAACCCAATATGTCCAACAACAATATAATTATCGGAAGAAGGGTACCTCCCCTTATTATGCTGGGAAACAACCAAGACACAGCACCTATCCAAATGTTGTAAATAGAAATATTGGGAGAATGACTCCCAATAACCGAACTCAATACCCACAGATTGGCTTTGGTTCCGAAATACATGAGCCCTCGAAATACGATGAAGAGCGAGCTTATTGCCCAGCAAGACGGATTCTTGGAACGGCTCTAAATAACGGTAATTATGATAAAAAATATAATAACTTTAATAATTATAATAATGCCCCCCCCCAAAAAATCAACTTACTCAACGTTTCCGTATAAATATAAAAATCCTATTATTAATAACCATAAACAAATTATTATAACTAAAAAAAATCTCAAATAAAAAATACCAAATATCCGTCTCGTAAATATTATAATTATAAAAATTCTAAAAACTTTAATTGTAATACTTATTCTAATATTAATTTTGAAAATTTCAATAACGTTTTAAAATTTGATAAAAAGCATGGAAAAAAATGGAATAAATTTCTTAAAAATCAAATTGAAAATGAAATTAATTCTAAAATTTATAATAATAATATGAAAACATTTATAAAAAACGTGAAAAATAAAATTTTTAATTTGTATAATTCAAATATTGATGCTATTTGTGCAAAGTCATTTACTTTGTTTAAATATCATCTTCGGCCGACTCGCATCGTCTAAGACAGTAACATTTAAAGATGTTACTGTCAGCTCCTTCCCTATCTCCGCAAACTGTTACATAAATCATACTAATAACGCTCTACATTGTGATACTGACTTAATTACATCTGAAATCGAACCTACTAACCTTAAAACCAAAAATCCTACAACGCGATCTTCTAACTCCCAAAAGCCTGTCATACTAAATGAATTAACAAAAACTCGAAATCTCCAATCACAATCGATATTATTAATTCAAATTCCAATAAATTCAAATATCAATCACAAAGAAAAATTCAAAATTCCAAGAATTGAAACAAATTTCAAGTTTGATTTCAAAACAATTGAAACTTGAATAATGAACTACAGAAAAAATCCAGAAAGAGATTCCCAATCAGATCACATACGCGACAAGACACAAAAAAATTGCAAACGCGAACTTAGACACGATAAGAGCCAAAAGAAAACATAAAAAAGGCACAATCGGCCGAAACAATACTTATAATAGACCTGCGGTACAAAACATATATTAGTTGTATTATTGTATTATTTAAAATAATAATATTAGAATATATTGGAGTTTCCAACCATCATAGCAGCCTTTCAACTAAAAAACGTTTCGTAAAATTTTTAAATAAAAATATAAATTTTTTAATAGTATATATAAATCAAATAAAACTACAAATCGAAATGGAAAAATACTATAGTACTATTAGAAATTTACATTCGAGGATCTATCTTAT
Source organism: Schmidtea polychroa (assembly GCA_959609185.1). Lineage (NCBI taxonomy): Eukaryota > Metazoa > Platyhelminthes > Tricladida > Dugesiidae > Schmidtea > Schmidtea polychroa. Next base: position 7,135 of record CAUHTR010003732.1, on the reverse strand, counting down.
TACATAACTAAATAAAAATTTGTTTCTTCGTTAATTATAAGGAGCGTGTAAACAAAATTCCCAGTTTGACAGCATACTATCAACCTGCGGAAATTGTAGTAAAATTTATTTTCCTTTGGATAAATGGGTTTTCCAGATAAAAACTGAGACGATTAACAATAGTTTCAATACAAAAATGCAATAAGAATCGTCAGAATTAGTCAAAGAAATTATAACTAAATCTAAATAGTTATCCTCGCAATAAATTTTATATATATATTGATTAAACTTAAGGAACATCAGATCAGTTTTATTAAATTGAATATCACAAGATGTCTTTGAATGTAGTTCCTTTTCCGAAATTGGTTGTTGGTGTGGCAGTTCTACCTTTTGTCCGCCCCTCTCCAGACAGTATGCTCAATGCTTCCGTTTTGATCCAATCGACTAGAGTTTCTACATTTGCTTCTCTCCCTGAATCACAATTGCGTGACCACTGAATTAGCATGGTTTCTGGCAACTTCTTCAGCAGTTGATGATACAACATTCCGTTGTTCAATTCGCCTTCTATCTTTTGGTCCTTGAAATTCAGGAAGAGATTTCCCTGCAGCTCTTCAAACCGCCCTAGGTCCTCCAATACGTTGAGCCTCACTGGAAAGAACCTCTGCACCGCGTCCAGCATCATTGAATATGATCTTTCTGGTCCCCCATATCTCTCATCCAATAATTTCATAGCCGCCTCGAAAGCCTGTGAGCCATAGCCAATATAGGCAATCAAATGCAAAGGCTTATCTTCCAAGTACTGTCTCAAGTACAAGTACTTCCTTTCGCTCGGTTAATTGTGAGAGCCTGCATCGAGGACACAGATACAGGCTCTCACAATTGCTCACCATCCAGGATACTCCATTACCCTTCCATTAAATATCGGAAGCTGTAAGGGTTTCAATCCCACTATGAACTTCTGTTTTTCATTTGACTCCTAAATGATTTCTCTGTGACCTTCAGCGAATCTACTTTAAAACTTTCTTCCTTCTGCGTGAGGACCAAATCACCTATTTTGCTAAAATCCGCTTCTAATCGTTTCAGATCTGGCTCAATTTCCTTCACTTCTTTCTCTCGTCCTAACTCCAGAGCATTATTATTACTTGCCAATACTGGCTTCGTTTCCAAAATTTCCCAATTTACCAGTTCAAACAAACGATAATTTTCTACAAATTCAGGATACAAAAATTAAATCAAATCGCAAATTCAAAAATTCAAAATTTCTACCCAATTTACTAGTTCAAACAAACGATAACTTTCTACAAATTCCAATATAAAAATCACAAATTAAAAGTAAAAACCTACTTCTCGCGTCTGTGTGCGCACAGCAACAAGAATCGGTCTAACCAGACCGCGCACACAGGACGCGATAGAAAAACCACCAAACTAACTGCCGGTCAGAGGCAATCCCCCTCTGACTGGTCGAAACATATATATTGTATACTTCAGCAATATTGTATACTTACCTAGCGCGAAAAGAAAAATAAGTTGTATATGTAGTAGGTAGTTATGTGCACTCCATATCTAGATACCCCCTTTTTTAAAATTTTAAAAGACCCACCCCACTTATGTTTTTTTTAATAGACCCACCCCACTTATGTTTTTTTTTAAGAGACCCACCCACTTATGTTTTTTTAATAGACCCACCCCACTTATGTTTTTTTTTAAGAGACCCACCCACTTATGTTTTTTTAAGAGATCCCCCCTAATTTTTTTAAAATTTCTTAGAGCTCCCCTACTTTTTTTGCGATAGCCGCCCCCCCAATTTTTTTACAAATTTTTGTAATATGTAATATTTTTGTAATAATTTATATGTAATAATATATATATGTAATAATTTTAATTTTGTTTAAATCATTGATTACGTCATCAATTTTCACTTTTTATAAGAAATTTTTATGTCAATATACTTGAAATTAAATTCTCTATTAAATGAGACTATGACGTAATCAAAATTGTGAAATTTCATTTTTAGTGCAACATTTTTTAAACAACTATTCTCATTCATTCATTTTATATCGCTTTATTGAAATATTTACAAACCAACATGTTTTAGTTACAAAATAGTTATCAATAAATCAAGTAAGGGTAGGAAATTATTTAGAATCAATAAGTAACACACAGACCTTAGTGTAATAGATTTTAATACATATTAAAATGAACCCACTCACATGCGTATACATAAATTAAAACACGCACATTATTATTCAATACATACAAGTTAAGCACATACCAACCAATCAAAATCATGCATTGATATTGCATCTTTATTGTATATGAGTAATATCAAAAATGGAAAATTCATTACATCTTTAAATAATAAATTATTTCAGTTAATGGTTACAAAATTAATAAAAATATTACAATAATATTATAAAGTATTCATTAAGTTGCATTAAAGTGGGAAATTATTTCGGTGAATGGCAGAAATTTAATAAATATTTTACACTAAATTACCACAAAATTATGAAACCATTACAACAAAGTATTAACATTTTTCATCAAATTGTAACAAAGTAATACCATATTTTGGAAAATTTTCAACAGTTGTAAAATATTTAAGCAATTTGGAACAAGATTATAAAAATATTGCAGCAAAGTAATAACATACCGATGACTAGTTAACTATTTGTGAAGCACTGTACGCAAAACTGTTCATATTTTTATGTGATTTTTATTTGGGGTATGTGAGAATTTTATATCAGGGTATTAAATATTTATATCAATTCGAATTTCTGTTTGTCCCAATAAATATTATTAAATAAAATTTCTCTTGGTTTTATGAACTTAAAAATAAATTATTATTGAAAATAATAAATCTTATTGATAAATATATTATTTTTTTTAAAGTTTTTTCATTTCTCAACTGTGTTTCTCAATATTCTATAAATTGATAATATGTTAATGCTCTACTAAAACCTACTGAATTTCTGCAACTAATTCATAATTAATTCGAATAACCTGGCTAATTTAGAATTCTAAAATTTAATAAAACTTATGATTTTTATAACTGAAATATTATTTTAAAAAACATAGTTTAAAAACTTTGTAAGTTTAATTTTAATCTATTTTAAATAATTCAGATTTCTAGTTATAATAAATGAAGTTTTTATAATTTTTGAAAATAATGAATGGTAATGAGAATAATTGTCAACTCAAATAATATATTGATATAATTTAAAACTCTACAAAATGACATCATTATTATTCACACTCAAAACTACCTAAACCAATGACTTTTTCAGCCAACTTTTACATACATATATTTAAAAAATATAAATTATTAATCTATACTTAAGTAAACCTATTCTCATATTAAAACTAAACAATTATTGAACAATCGTTATCTCTATCTATTGGTGATATGGCCTAACCTATAGATATTCGTCAACAATTAAGGGTAAAATTTTAAAGAATTATAAGTCAATTTTGAGTATATATATATATATATATATATATATATATATATATATATATATATATATATATATATATATATATATATATATATATAATTTCTAAAGAAAACTGATATAAGTCCACTAATAATAACATTTAATAAACCATCAATTTCATTTAAATGACAATATTTTACCAATTTTTATATCCACTATACCCATAATATTAGGATATAGTGATAAAAATGAAGATTCTATATTCTTGTGTGTTGTTTATTTAATTGAGAACGTGTGTCAGATTCAATAATTAGCCTAGCTAGGAAGAGCACTAAGGTTTGGTCTTTGAGGGGCTTAATATTATAAAGCATAACCGTTTGAGAAAGCTCAATAGGTCATACTAAATTATAAGTAATAGAAAAAGTATTTGAAGTCGAAATTTCAATTTTATTAACTATTATTACATTGCACGAATGAATAAAAAAGAACAAAAACTAAAAAGTATTGCACAAAAAATAGAAATTTAATTTCTAAAAAAGTACAAACAGAAATATATAATTATGGGTACTGTCAGAATTTTTAAAAATTTTGTCGGTCAGTGCACTTGTTCTGCTAACTGTCAAACAAAAAATATATTAGTGCAACATGAGGTGTTTATTTTCATTAGATATTAATTTTGTTTTATAAAATTAAATATTGAATATTAAAAAAATTTCCGAAACATCCGAATCATCATCTTGAAATCAGGAAACCTCTCAACCTTTTCTCTTTTGTGTAGCTCACCAATAATATCTATATATATATATATATATATATATATATATATATATGTTTGGTGAGAATATACATGAGAATATACACCTAAAAAAACTATTAATTCACTTAAAAAACTATTGTTTCAAATAAAAAAACTACTATTATAACTACAAAAAAAACATTGTTTTAAAAAGAAAACTTCTTGCTAGATTTAAAAATTACAACTGTATTAGAAAAAAATCATTTAAACTCGTTTTAAACATAAATAAATTAACTAAAAATGTTTTTTTGTTATTTTTGGTGGTTACAAACAATAGACACGTAAATATAGTATCAAAAGAATATAACAGTCCAAAGCATCATCAAAAGAATGTTTTATCAGAACTCCTCTCTTCTTACCGCCCTTAAAGCATAATTCTTATTGGAGCATAATTCTCACATCTCTAAAAAACCCAATAAAATCTTCGGCAACTTTGTGGATAGAAAAATTGTCCATTATTATCGTATAATTCTGCATATTGAGAGATTGCATTTTGACCATCAACTGTCTAATAAACAGAGCATATGAGTTAAAAATTAATAGTTTTTTGGTGAAAACCCTTTAAGTTCATTATTAATATCACATCTTTCTAAAGTATATAAATGTCTTCCTTCTGAGTGAAGAACTGATCACCGATTCCGGTCACAATATATCGGTCAAGTTAACGTTAAGTAGGTCACTAGCCATATAAATTTAAGATATTTTATTACAATTAAGTCTTAATTATTTTAATCTTTTTATATTAATCTTATAAAAATTTCTATTAAAAAAAGATAATAAAATCAAGGGAAGAGAGGAAAAGGTGAATGTATTTAATATCGCCAGTTCTAATGAGCGGAGACCGAATACTAGTGCCTTAAAAGCTCAGTGTATTCATTTGCGTCCATCCGGTTATAAGCGCCTCCCCAAAGTGGGATCAAAAAGGACTCCATAGCTCATTCAATAATGAGTATTAAGCCTAACCTGTAGGGTAAGTCAACTATCATCACAACCACAGCATAGTCTTTCCTTATAATTTTTACACTGAATGCACGGACACGATAAAGCGTTATTGACACTTTGATCGAATTAATCCGTGTTTTATAACGAATTTTTATAACTAAAACATATTTGAAGAGGCATCCGACTAGCCTAGATTACAGCCTCCAACCACGGCAACCAACTTCAAATAAATATTTAAATAAAGAGATAAATAGACCTTACTCAACCATCACATAAAATACAAAAATAAATTCCATTAGCATCATTCCTGAAATCTCGTTGCATTCAAAATAATTTGGAAATTTTTGGTTCTTTAACAGTTTTTGAATTTTCAATCAAATCTAACAGTTATCAGTATAAAATATAAATCGTAATTATTATTATTATTATTATTATTATTATTATTAGTGTCATACATCGTGAAAATAAGCAGGCCGAGTCTAAACATATATAAACAAGGTTCGAATATAAATTAAGTTGGTAACCACATAAAATTTTAAATATAAATTAGGTCAAACCTCTACATTTAAAATAATTTAAATAATTGAAAACATTAAAATCCCATTACATATTAAAATATAATATTCTTTCTATATATGTATGTTCTAAAAACTATAAATTAATAGCATATAAATTATTTTCTTATAATTTCTATAAATCTATCTATATATTTGCCTGTCAAGAATATAGATTATCTACTTATAATTTTTCAGTTATCTATATAACACTAACCACTGAGGACTAGTTAGCTTGTTTACATGTGTTAGCCTCTACCCCGAACTAGTATACAAGTCTTATTGTCTGTTAAATTGTAAGTTGTTCTTTTAGGGTTCTTGATAAGTTTTCATATTTTTATACCAACGTGTTAAATATCTAGATAAAATATCAATTCAAATTTCTCTGTTTGCCACATAGATTGTAGCATAATAACTAGTGATATGCATTTTCCGACCTTTTTTCGTTCCCGGGATTCGGGAATTTTTGTAAAAAATTATAAATGAAATTGAAAAAAATTCTTTGATACGAAAAATAAAATACAAGTGCATTAAATGTAATTTATACAGAAGATAAATATAATATGAGTACTTAGAATATACTATTTTTCATAAAATAATGTTTTAAAAAACATAAACAATCAATTGAAGCATCATTCAATTGTGACCCCAATGCTGAAAAGGTTCTTTCATTTTTTGTTGATGTCGGTTTTATTAATATCAACGCATTTTTAAAACTTTCAATATATTAGTTGTCAATTTTCCAGTCGCTTCATGTAAAATTGTAAGGTTAAAATTGTAAAATCTTTTTGGTTTTAATGTTGTTTTTATGGAGTCTTCTAACTGTTGTCCTAAACTTGTTTCATTGATTCCAGTTAGGACAGCATCATCAAGATCAGAGTCGGAGGTGTAGTATTCTATTTGTTTTTGGTATAATATGCCTTTGCTTATAACTTGTAGCAAGTTTAATAATACCAGATTTTGATGTTAATTTCTCGCGGTATTCTAAATGGTTTAGATCTTGTAAAAACTTTAATATTGAAGTGTTCGATCTATTTCTTTTCTTAGAAATTTATATTTGTAGTTCATCTAAAAGTCTGAATTTACTGAATTTTCCTCACGAAGAGCATTAACCACTTGCCGGGCGATTTTTTTTTCATGTTTTCGGTCAAAAAAAAACTATTTTTTAAATCATTAATTATAAGTATATAATCAAAATATAACGTAAATATTTTTTTAAAATTTTTTTAATTCAAAGGACAATATTTTGAGACAATATTTAATTCAAAGGACAATATTTGAGCGCGCGCCCGGCAAGTGGTTAAATAAAAATTTTTGAACATTTCGCTGATTAAAAGGTTCATAGCTCAAAGCATTTACAGCATATTTGATGAAGATTAAAGAATTTAGTACACATTTTAAATGTTTCCTCTANTTAAATATGGTTTCTT